>CAUYQG010160792.1:0-24206 GCA_963574415.1 Tarsius wallacei | reverse complement strand
TGAGGTGAGTGAATTGCCTGAGCTTGCAGGTTCGAGACCTGCCTAGGCAACTTAGCAAGCCCTCATATCTACAATAAATCAAAAAAATTAGCCGGGCGTGGTAGCATGCGCCTGTAGTTCCAGCTACTTGGGAGGCTGAGGTGGAAGGATCGCTGGAGCCCAGAAGGTCGAGGCTGCAGTGGCCGGGAGCGGCCACTGTACTCCAGCCTGGGTGACAGAGTGAGACTCCAACTCGAAAAAAAAGAAAATTGCCAAGTTTTAGAACTAAGAGAAAAAAATATCATTGTTCTTTAAATACAGAATTATCATTATGCTTCAACTGGATTATTTAAAACTATTACTGCCGAGACCCGTATTAATGTCATAACCTGGAAACTTCTTATTTCTTGATTATAGAAAAGTAATCATTTTAAGCTTATTTTTAGATTTGCAGAAGACCTGTTTTGTCATTCATTTTAAGTTTGACTGATCTTCAACCACTAAATATGATTCATTTCTAAGTTTTCATCTACCAACCTTGCTGCCTCTATACATCTGAAAAACGATGTCAGTAACTTCTATACATGTTAATATGCTTTTCTTGATACTGTTTTCACTGCT
Source organism: Tarsius wallacei (assembly GCA_963574415.1). NCBI lineage: Eukaryota > Metazoa > Chordata > Mammalia > Primates > Tarsiidae > Tarsius > Tarsius wallacei. The sequence continues at coordinate 23,606 of CAUYQG010160792.1, read as the reverse complement.
TGAAGTCTCATCCATTTATTCTGCTCTGAATATTCACACCCTAGCCATCCTCATCACAAAGATTTTTGCAGCTCTAGCCAGCCATTTTCTCTGTTATTTCACTTTTCTCTAAATCTTATCACTTTGTTTTGTAAATTATAGCTATTCATATACTTACCATATTTCTCCAGCAATAATAAAAGTTCCTTGAGGAAAGAGGTCACGTTTATATGACCTTCCTATTCCTTACCATGTATGTTTCATGAACAAATAAATTTAGATTTTTGGAATATTATGTATTTTTCAGAAAAGTGCACACATGTACCTGAAAGTATAAGCCTGTGGACAGAAGAAACAGAATCCACAAAATATCAAAGCACCTCATGCTAGAGGTGATTTTTTACCTGGAGATTTATCTTTTGAGGGAAAACATTAAAGCCACATTTACATCATAAATGTGCTACAGAACAGACAGGCAATTCAGATAATTTTAGAAGTCAAAACTAGACATGGAGTAACTGCTCCGTACATTATTTTTAAATGTTTCAGAAGCTTAAGGACTACTGTCCTAAGTGTCATTCATTTAGATTAAAACTTATGTATATAGACTTTTCTTTTAAAAAAATCCACTTGTATGCCTAATCCTGAATCCACATCTTTAAAATAAAATATAATAAATAAGTAAATAAATAAAATAAAAAGAAATAAAATCTATTCTTAGACTATTCATCCTTTTCAATATATCCTTCCTAAACATCCATAGGAAAATGTTTTCTAAATTAAAGAGACAGGAAACAAATATTTATTCAAAATTGTAGCTGGGCACGGTGGCTCAAGCCCGTAATGCCAGCACTTTGGCCTAGGCGAGATTGCTTGAACCCACGAGTTCGAGACCAGCCTGGCCAATTTGGCAAGACCTTGTATCTACAATAAATCAAAAAATTAGCTGGGCGTGGTAGCGCGTGCCTGTAGTTCCACCTACTTGGAAGTCTGAGGAGGAAGGATTGCTTGAGCCTAGCAAGTGGAGGCTGTGGTGGCCGTAAGCATGGCACCACACTCCAGTCTGGGTGACAGAGTGACATTTCAACTCTTAAAAAAAATCGTACTATTGGATGATGCTCTACTACGTGTGTCTTATCAACTGATGGTTTATATTGCCATAAGTCGTTTTGTAGTTTATGTGAAAAACTGGCATATGCATAGGGTTGGCACCATCAGCATCGTAAGTCACAGCAGGAGCCATAGATGTAAAACTGAAAAGAGCTATTGATATAAAACTGTCCATCCTGGTTGAAACACTATATTTTAATTTATTTACATTGCAATTTCCAGAACAGAACAGTGAAATTAAAGAAGTATTTCTGAAGTGCATTCAGGGTGGCATGAGAAATCTAGCTGCAGCTTTATCTTTTGACGATCTTTTTTTTTTTTTTTCAGGTCTGCAGAAGTGCTTCACAATGTGCCTGGGTTAGAGGTTGCCTTTCAGGTTTACCAGAAAGGGCTGTTGAAAGGCGAGCATTGTAAAAGGAAAAGTATTCACCCTTTCATCTACAGAATTAATGTCAGGGACAGGCTTTTCATCCTAATATAAGGCGGATGAAAGCTTTCTCAACTGTCGTTAGCTAGCCCATGAAGACATAGTTGACAAAACCCCCGCAGTCCACTTTTAATGATAATTTTAAAGAATAATATTTAGCAAAAGTAAAACAATTAAAATATCTTGTGTTCGACAAGTACATATCTTCCACAATTTAAAAACTATATATATGTGCTGGGCATCATTTAACATTTGAATGTTAAATGCATTACTTCACCAGATAGCAGAAGAGAGATTAAGAAAATTTAATCAGATACGTTTCGAGGAAAACACAGGAAATATGAAAGAAAATGTGCAACTTTTCACTTGCAATATATTGCCTTTAACTATTTTCCTAAGAATAAGCCCAAGGATTAACATAGGCTTTATAAATGCTTTATGTCTAAAAAATGGAATAACTACAAAGTGCAGTTTTGGTAAATAATGTCTTTTATAAACAATAAACAGCAATGGACAAATAGGAAATATGCTTAAATAATGGGCTTTCATAAACAGATCTAAAACCTTTATAACCTCAATGGAATGTAGCCACATTGTTCACAAAAGTAGCTTTTGCTTCTGCTTCTGCTGTGTTTTGTTTTGTACTGTGTCCTCAACTCAGGTACCAGATTCCTTTCTTCGTGCCATTTGCCCAAATTCTTTCCCAAATTATAATATTTATCTCAATTGCTCTATGTATGTCTCTTCTTCTTCCTTTCAAGTTTTATCTCAAATCCTAATTCTTCCAGTAAATTTTCCTAGTTGTCCTCATATAAAAACACTCTACTATACTCTAAAATCTACATATATCCTAAAACACTCAAGGAAAGCCAAAGTTAACAGTAAGAACACGTTTCTTCGACTTATGAAGACCCTATTCTTCAAGTGGAAGTTTTCATTACACTGATAATCCCAATATTAGGATCCTTAAAATATCTGCTATTTTATTTAAAATAAATAGTAATCTAAACTCATAGTAAACAACATTAAATTTAATATGTACTTGCTAGAATTTAGGTGTAAAAATGTGACTGTTTAAGGAAATGACTTTTCATTTTTTTAAGGCATTCATTGAAAACCAAGTATACCCCATGTGGTAACAGACCGAACTATTTGCCTACAAATCTTTCTCTTGCCATTGATTTTGGCTTAGCCTTTTGCTTGGCTCAATAGAATATGAATGGAAGTAACAGTATGTCTATATCTAACTAAGGCATTTGGAGCCATGGCATTTTCCACCTGCCCTCATAGAGCTTCTTCCTTCTGCTATCAGAAAAGCATGCCCAGGTAACTGTTGCTTCTTTAGTTTGTTTCTTTTAGAATTGACCTAAACCCCGGAGGCTAGCCTAGGCCAGCTGAAGCTAGCCAAGACCACAGACAACCAGCAAGATCCATGAATAACCAATAAGTGTTTCTGTAAGCCCCTAAGTATTATTTTTAAATGTTTTACTTGGTTTTTGTTATTGTTCATTCCTTTCTTTTTTCTCTTCTTTTATTTGCTAGATCAGAAATGTTTGTAACAAACTAAACAAATTGCACTAAGTAATAATTGTTATGTAAGACGTGTTTCTACCTAAAAGGTAAGTTACTCCTTTTTTATTGTACATAAGGTATGTGGGATATTTTGATACATGCAAATAATATGTAATGATCAAGTCAGCACATCTAGAACTGTCAGTTGCACAGATCCACGAATACCCAAAACATGTTTCTATAAGCCCTTAAGATTTTAATATTGTCTATCGCAAAAAAAGTTATCACAGCAAAAGACTGTCTGATAAATAGTTTTATATTAAATGTACCAATCTAAGAACAAGTCTGTGAAATAAATATTATTGAGGTTCAGAGAGACAGTGATCTGAACAGAATTTGATGATAATGCTGTTTCTCAAAACTCTTGTACTTACCACAAATTCCCTCCTTGTAACCACAGCCGCCCCACCCAACTGTTCCTTTCTCTTCAGGTACAAGCAAAGAAATTTTTGAAAATGTAAAAAATGGCATTGAAAGTAGGGAACAATAGGTAAGAAGTAGAAAACCAATAGAGAACACATGTGCCAAGCCTTTTGTTATGAAGTTTGTAAATCTTACTCACAGCTAAATATCCTCATCAGTGACTTAACATTTGAGAACATCTTTTGTGAGTCTTCAAAATATGCTGATCGGTGTCTCTTAACAAAATAACATAAATACAAGTAATGGTGTCTATATGATCCAACTTATTTGAGTAGCAGGAAGATGGACAAAAAGCTGTATCATGCTTCCCCACAATTATCTATGATTAGAGATTGCACCTATTTTGAATAATTGTTTCATTTCCTAAAAAAAAAATCTCCTTTGAAAATTTAAATAAATGTATGTTTTAGTCAATCTCAAGCTAATGTTATATTTTAATAAAAAAAGCAAATGATAAAAAATGACCTTGAAAGAGTGATGCAATCTGAGTAGAATTCTTGAATTTAGAAGGGTCTGGTTGTGCAAAAAGGCATACTCACTGAAGGCATGAACAACAGGAAGCACATAGGCTCAAATCCAAAGTAAGACATATTTTTTGATATTGGAAACGAGAAAATGAAGTACAAAGACTTTCTGCCCTCAACAATATTATATAAAGGAAGTTATGTTCTGAAAAGTAGGGTCAAGCTTGTGCCAGGAAGGAAGAAGTAGGTGTGCGTGTTTTGAGAAGTGAAGAGTGGCTGATATCCAGATGGCAGACAGAACGGCTGAAGGAAGAATCAGAAGAATTCAAGACACATTTCTTGGTTTGCCCAAGCAGCACTCTATCCAAGTTTATTCAAGATTTAATACTTTAAATTGGGGTGAAACTTTAACTTTAATTACACACTTGGCATATTTAAGAATTAAGATTGCCTGTAGTTATAAAAAGAACATCTGGAAAGGAACATGTAAGAAAAACCATTACTTTTGCAAATCCCATAAGACGGATTCAATTTCTATTTTAAATTAATAGCTTATCTGTTAGTAACAATTCAGCTCACAGAGACCATCTATTAACAAGATGAAGCATTGGTCCCACATGTTGAAAATATTGCCTTTACTTTATCAAACTAGGTTTCCTCTTCCACTTCTGGCGTCTTACAATTTGTTTAAAGTCTGTCCTTGGCTCACTTTGTTAAACTAAGGGATAGGAATAGAATTAAAGGAATGCAAACACAAAGAAAAAGAATATAAAGTTATACAACCTACTCTTTATTTTACTGTTTTTTTCCCCATTCTATCCACAATGCCTTTTTCTTACTGTCTTTTAAAAGACAAAATTTTTGCTTGTGATACTTACTTACAATATTCACATGTTTATATATTAAACAGTCACTTAACTAAAAATCATTTTCTGAAAAAATATTTTTTGGCTATTTAATTTAGTAAAATATAACTTGCTATTGATCTCCAGTCTGTGGCATAACCCTGGCGTCACTGTACTACTGTGGCTGTCTAAGAGAGAATATAATATATCTTAGACAGAAGTAGCTCTGTCTTGGCATTTCATGAATACTTAGTAATTATGACTTACTGATTTATAAGCCTAGATGACTTTGGTTGCTTTCCATTGGTAATCAACACCATGAAAATACCTGCAGAGAGTTTCAACAAACCTCGAGAAATATATCTTACTCATCAAATTTAGTTTTCACTGACTCATCCATTTTATAATAACATAATAGGTACCTTTGGGTAATTATAAAAAGGAGCGACTTCAAATTATTATTGGCACAATGATGGATAAAATGGTATATTCAATGAAAATTTTCTTACCCATATTTATTAAAAAATAAACTCAAGTTTAAAAGATCACTGCTGTGTTGATGTATATATATTTACTAACTCAAATTATTGGCAAGCATTGTCAATTTTTTAAACAAGTGCACTAATTTTAAGAGTTTTCTGCCAGGAAAATATCACAATTTGGTTTGACTTGTTCTGCTCTCAAATGTAAGAATAATACCTTTCATGACTGTGAGACAATGGTGAAAGCCAAAGGTCAGTCTAGTCATGAAGTTTAACAACTGGAGATACCATCATACAAAGCAAAATGTGTTCAAGATAGCAATTTCACCATTATGCTTCATTTAATATGGCAAACTCAAAGTCTTGTCATGCCTGCTAAGGACAAATAATAACATCAGTTCCATATTCTAAGAAAATATTTTCACCTATTTTTCCAGCTTTACTAACTTTTTTAAAATTTATTTTTAGTTCATTGCTATTTCTAGATTTCTAGTATAGGAAATAACCTTTGCTTCTGGACTCAAGCCTGATACAATCATAGTGTAACCAGTATAACTTAATGAATTCAAAAGAATGGGAGACTCATCACACATGGGCATTATCTTTGGACTTTTCTATATCTTTATAGCTAAATCTTTTTTTCTAAATATAATAAAGTTCACAAGTAAAATCCAACTAACTGCTTCTATTTTTATTGTGTCTAAAAGTCGAGTGCTTAGAACTCTGATCAAAGAATCTTCCACTTGATTGGGCTTCCAATGGAATTGTTACACTGCTTTGGATGAAATTTGAAGGTTAGTCCTGGAGAGTACATGAGATGAGGTTTTTAGGTGTCTTAACAGAGTGGTGACTTTTGAACCATTTTCAAAATCAAGTGCATCTCCTGCAAAGATGCTCATACGACCAAGGGAAAAATCATGGGTAAATGCACCTTTTGATGAGATGACTGGGTGAAATATCTGAAAATAAAACAGGAGCCAATAGGTCCCATGCCTTCACTCTATCTAGGTGGAAGACTTTGTTTTTTATTGACCCTAGTTTATGGGAGTAATGTTTTTATAATGTGTAAGAGGATTTAAATTCTTTCTGTATACCAAAGTCATATTATTTTCAATTTCTGAGGCCAAAACAGGATCAAATACATCTATGTGGATATCAATCCTTTCCCTTTCTAAGACCAAGCCGGACAGGGCATACCATGAAGAAGAAGAGTGATTCTAACTGCAGGTTCAGAAGATTTTAGAATTCAGGATTTTGGAAAAAGGGGAAAATAATTTTAGTTATAAATAAAAGTAGGTAATGCTATCTACATAGTGAAGATTTGTATACCTAGTCCTGAATTGTACCCCTCATCTTTAAAATAAAAAATAAAAATAAAAAAAAACATGACCTGCTGAATTTTTACTTTCACAAAGTTAATCATATCTTTAGGCCTTAAACTTTTCCTTTAAAATACTTTTCTCTGGGTATTTGAAAACAATGTATATGCTATATTTACTTGTCATGATGTAAAGTGATCTAGCACTCTTTAAAAAAAAGTAGGTAATGTGAGTGAAACCTGGTAAAATCACAATTCGGAAAAACAGTACTTACTACCATAGGTTGGAGCACCATGATTTGGCAAAGCTTGGTGGAATTTGTTTTAGAAAGGAACATTTCCATGCTGGGTGCAGTTACTCACACCTGGAATTCAGCACTTTGGGCGGCCAAAGCAGAAGGATCACTTGAGCCCAAGAGTTCTAGACCAACCAGCAATATAGCAGGACCTCGTTTCTACAAAAGGTAAAAAGAAATAAATAAATTAGCCAGACGTAGTGGCTTGTGCTTGTGGTCCTAGCTACTCCAGAGGCTGAGGTGGAAAGAATGCCTGAGTTCAGGAGGTCCACCTATCGTGAGTGGTTATTGTGCCACTGCATTACAGTCGGGAAAACAGAGTGAGACCCCGACTCTTAACAAAGGGGGATCCTTTCAGCCGTTTTTCAATTATTCGGTTCCTCCCAGATTATCTTTTTTTTGAGTTGAAGTCTCACTCTATCGCCCAGGCTGGAGTGCAGTGGCATGCTCAGGGCCACTGCAGCCTTGACCTGCTGAGCACTGGGTTCAGGTGATCCTTCCACTTTAGCCTTCCAAGTAGTTGGAACTACAAGCACGTGCCACCATGCCCAGCTTTATTTATTTATTTACTTATCTATTTATTTACTTATTTATTTATTTATTGTAGAGATGAGGTCTCACCAAGTTGCCTGGGCTGGTTTCAAGCCTGTTGGCTCAGGCAATTCTCTCACCTCGACCTCTCAAAGTGCTTAAATTATAGGCGTGAGCCAACGTGCTGGCTGAAATTATCTTTTCTAAGGGATCACATCTTTAACTGAGAACGATGCTCAGCTGGATCATTTTCATATGTCTTTTCTTTTTTTTTTGAGTTAGAGTCTCACTCTATCGCCCAGGCTGGAGTGCAGTGACACACACATGGCCATCCCAGTATCGATCTGCTGTCATATGCCTTTTTAAAGAATATAATTACCCTTTGAAGTGTTCAATAAGTCAAGGGGGCACCAGGTTGACTGGGAGCCACTCTTTGTAGAAAGTATCCCATGATGACTTTTGCACAAATGAGGTAGATAAAGACCATTAAAGAGCAACCTGAAGGAAAGAGAGCCAATGCTGTCCATATGCTTGGCTCCGGATCCTCTTGTTAACCGTATTCTGTTAACAATGTCTTTTCTATCTGTTATTAAAAACGCTATCCAGGTTCAGAAATTGACTATTTGGCCAGTATGTCAAAATACAATAAGCCCACATTGTGGAAACTTGGTATATGCTTGTAGTGGCATTTTATATTAAAAGGTACTGTTGACTAGACCATCCATTAAATTGTACTAGGAGAAATTGCCTTCACTATGGAGAAAATGAACTTATTTACTTGTTTCATACCACAAAAAAAAAATACCAGTTCCATTAGACCCTTATGGAAGGAGTGCTTAAAATTTATAGAATAAATGCAGGATGAATGTATTGTTAATACCAGATAAAGAATTTCTTAAACAAAATAGGAAAACCACATACTCTATCTAAAACTTGATATATTTAGTTATCATTAAAAAAGCAGCTTTGGTATAATAAAGTAAATCCTTATCAAAGACAAATCATAGATTAAAAAAGATATTCGTAACTTGTATCATTGACAGTTTTGTATTCAGAATAAGCAAAGAGCCTCAAAAACCATTAATAGAAACACAAATGACCCAACAGAGAAAAATGATCAAAGAACAGAAGAAAATTCAATGAATAATAAACTTATAAAATGTATACCTCATTAGTAATGAGAGAAGTGCAAACTAAAAAAATGGATACCATTTTTAATCCATCATATTGGCAATATCAATTTTTGACTAGGATGTAGAGAAAGATGGACTCTCCTACTGACATTATTGGGACTTGCCATATGCTGAGAACTCTGCTAAGCACATACCTTTACGGAGAGAAATTTATATATGGATAAGTAAACTATAAAACACTCATGGGAAGCATATGCACTAGGTTAGATAGAAGTTGCCTTCAGAAAGGATGATAGAGTGATAAAAGCATATAATCAGTGAAGACAGTTACAAAGAAACTTTGTCTGCATCTATTACCTTTTCAATTGAGAAACAGACACAGAGAGATCTGAACCAAGAGGATGAAAGTAAAGTTGTGTACCTTCTTCAGCCTGCTTACCCCTCCCCAGAGGTCATGTTCTAGTGTATCTGTAAATGCTAGCAGTAAGATGGAGTAATTATTATTATTCCACTTAACAGACAATGGAACAGAGATCTAGAGACATTAATTGACTTGCTCAAAGCTAGCAATTGAGGGAGTCAAGATTAGAACACAGACCTGAATATGTTTTAAGAAAATTTTCTGGCAATGTATCCTACTTGCTACATCGAACAATGAACCTGGGGGCAAAACTGGCAAGCAAAATCTGTAGTGCAGAGGAAAGGTTGTGGTATAGAGTCTGGACAGGAGGTCCACTCCAAACTCTGACATATATGAGCTTCGTGAACTCATAAAAGCCATTTAAGTTTTGAGTCTTCACTTCCCATCTCTAAAAGAGATCCAATAATATCTTCTGCAGAGACCCTGTTATGAGGGTCAAATGTGATGTTAAATATAATGTATTTTAACAAGGCAAGGTTATAAGCAAATTCATTTAGAAAAGGAAACCATTTCTGCTGATTAAGAATTAGCAATCCTAAAATCTCCACTGCCTAGCATCTAATAAGTACTCAGTAAATATTTGTTGATAATGATGTTGACCTTGTCCACACAGAAAACTAAAAGTCAACCAGAACTCTCTATCAAAGCCCTATACAAATATATTATTCTATAAAGGAGTAAAGGGTCCCAGGTTAATATGGAAAAAATATAGTTGTCTTCTACTACAAGAAAACTTTCTATAATATCTAATCTTTTAGTCTTTGGATGACTAGTTCTTGATTGCCACTTTATATAACAACAATATTGTAATATTTTCTAAAGAGATGAAAAATATTTAGCTTTTCCTCCAGCATCAAAGGAGCTATTTCTAAAGCAGACATCTACCAATAACTTAACTATACCTAGAAGAGATTGTGAACTACATAAACATATCACTAATCTTAAACTTGATGGATAACCTGCCCAACTCAGCTTCTATTTACCCAGAAGTCTCTAGGGCTGCTTCAACATTACTAGACTAGAAGAAAAGTATGAGGAAGGGGAAAGCAGTATTCAAAGAGTCAGAGTTCTTAGTTGGCTGTCATCAAAATACAATACTCTGCAAATGTCACAGTACATACGACCATGCAAACATATTGCCTGTGCCTTCCCAGAATCCTGGAAAGGGATTGGTAAAGTGACAGGCCTTAACTTCATCTTCATCAGCTTTAGGGTTAATCTGCCTCTGCTTGTCCTCTGAACAGGCACTTCATTTGTGTTTCCCCCTCCTGCCAAGATATTCCAACGGAGAGGTAGAGTTAGGAAGTTGGTAGAAAAGGGTTAAGGAGAGGAGGAGCATCCCTCTCTGTCCTATTAGTTCCTATTGGCCTTGTAATAATCTTAGTCGTCAAGCTTGCCTGAAAACTGGCGAGAATTTCAAGTCTCCTCTCCAGTGGAAACTGCAGAAGAGAACACCACCTTCCTGCCAAAGCCCATGCTCTTCCACTGTTAAAGAAATTAAAATCAAAATGCCATTTCATTGATGTTTAAAGTAAATGAGCCTGACAGAAATGGTTTCTATTAAATTTGGAGAGAAATTCATTACTTTACAATGATGTATTAGATATTTGGGAAGACGCTTCAACACTCTGAGGCTAGAAAGATCTGCCTGGCACTATTAAAGCTGTGTGTTACTACACTGTGTACTGAGGGGAAGATATGGATGCAACACAAATGAATTCAATTGCCTGTTGGGTCCCCACAAACAGATCTTCCCATGCACTACATGGAACCCTAGTGACTTAAAGAATCACCCCTTGCATGGGTTTCCATTACAGCACCTAACATATATGCTAATAGAACCAGAAAGTACATTCGGCACAGAGAAAAATAGGGCTCAATGTGAAATTCAGCTCTGCTTTGCCTTTCCATCTAGGCCACAAGGAAGAGGGAACTGGAGGTTCAAATAGGGACAGCTTCACAGAGAAGGCAACTTAAAAAAAAAACCCTTAAAACCAAACCACAACCATCCTCACACTAACCTGGCCCTGAGGAGTCTTAATTCCAGTAACACCCTTGGATTGCATCCACTCTTCTCAAGGTTCTCTCCCAAGACTGAGTGAGCTGAGGATTGCCTTTTTACTCAAAAGAGACACTGAAGAACGGTGTTCAGTAATATGGCAGAGCATTCAGCGACATGTTCTTGCAGGCAGATGAACCAGGTAAACAGCTGTGACTAGCAGAATATTTCTTCCAATTCATAGGCCTCAGATTGATAGTATATCCATACTACAGTGTCACCAAAATGTTCTGTCTCTCAATATAACCTCTGGAAAAAAAAATTAGTTCTGTATTGAAATATAACAGGTGCATTTTTTGTCACACCTGTATATTCAGGATTTCATATTTTCCACATTTTCCATAATTCTAGTATTAAATATAATCAGACAACTCATTATTTAAAGGACATATACAGCAAAATGCAACAATCTCAGTAAGCATTGTATTTACCATGGACAGCAGCCTAAGGATGAGGCAAACCAAGTTGAAATAAACACTTTCCTCACTGTTTAAATGGAAAAATAATCAGTGACACATCCTTGAACAAGGTTATCTAAGATTATATGCTACATAATTGGTAATATTGTTTATATGCCATACTATCCCTATCTTCCAATCCTCAAGTGACAACTCCAAAATGGTTGAATATTGGTCATTAGTCAAGTTATGCAAATTATGTCTATTAAAATATTCTAAAAGCAAGAGGCAAAAGTTCAAAAACATCCCCCAACATCACTTAATCATTAGTGGTTAAATGGTTAAAATGTGGACTGTTGAACAGAACACAGAAAAAAAAAATGATTAAAATGGCCATCAGTGCAATGGGAAAAAAGAAATCAGTAACAATTACAAGATTAGGGTCATTAAACTACCTCTTAATGAAATGTCTCTTTCTTTTATGGTTCCATCCTGGCTATATTAACAGCTCACTCAATTTCTTCAGGAAAGAAAAGTAATTAACAAGTGCTTTGTCCCTTGAGTATTTATTGCTCTAACTTAGTACAGTTAGAAATCTTAATATCCTGGCCGGGCTTGGTGGCTCATCCTGTAATCCCGGCACTTTGGGAGGTCGAGGCGAATGGATTGCCTGAGCCTGTGGGTTTGAGACCAGCCCGGGCAACTTGGCAAGACCTTGTCTCTACAATAAAAAAAAAAAAAAATTAACCCGGCGTAGTAGTACGCGCCTGCACCTGTAATTCCAGCTACTTGGAAGGCTGAGGTGGAAGGATCGCAGGAGGCCAGCAGGTCAACGCTGGGGTGGCCATGAGCATGGCACTGCACTCCAGTCTGGGGGACAGGGTGAGTCTCCGACTCAAAAAAAAAAAAAACTTAATATCCCATACCTTTTATTGAAATAAAATAAAACTCTGAAGTGCCAAAAACACATTCACATAAAAATGTAGCTGATTTTCAAATGTTTGTGTTTCTACAAATTTTTAAAATGTAGACAGATCAAGTATTTAAACAGAGACTAGATAGATTGCTCCCTCTTCTGGTAAATCAATATATTTTGAAACAAAAAGTATTACTAAATGAGGCTTTGGTTTACAGTAGATTTAATCATTCAAAGAAATATGTTATTGTAAAAAATTTTGAATAGATTGTAGTTCACGAAGAGAGCCCCCAAATTGATACCTTAAGAGGTAGCTTTAAAATAGGATCTTTGAGGGCTAAAGTTAAGTTTTCTTGTGTTTGGTAAATCATGAATTTTTTTTTTTACCCTAAGAACACATGAAACATTTCCTGACCACTATTCTTGAATATAATTATGATTTAGATTAAAATTTAAGGTATTTGGAAAGCAATGTGTAGAGAGGAGTATGGGTAGGAGAAGGAATCTATGTAAGCAAAAAATGCTTTTCTGCTCCTTTTAAAAGAAGTTCAAAAGAAGACATTACCAAAACTCACTTTTTCCTGAAGTTTTGTTTATTTAGTTTTGCCTTTTGCTCAGCAGGGCAGATTAGGGAATGGAGATAACCTGACAGAACATATTATAATCAAACGAAAGAACAGCAGGCACTTTGGAAGAAATGATGAAAATGGACTTTTATTTGTTTTTTTCTTCCTCTATTTTGACTCATGGTTATTACTGAGAGTTATTCATTTATGAATAAATTGTGCCTAAGGTAAATTTGTAAGTCATTGATTTGGTATTATTGTGTGTTGTCTTTTTCCCCCCAGATAATCAAATACTTTAAATAGTTGTTAGCGTCTTTGCTGGTTCTTAAAATGTCTAATAAACACGTAATGGACCAGAAAAGAAAAATGATCACTTTTACCTGCTGTGGTCATTCAGGGAAATGTCTTGACAGGCTCCTTTGATGGAGGTATTGTTGTATCCCTGAGGATTTAATCCACAAAAAGACCTGCCTTGCCAGTTTGGGAGTATGCTGTGTGCTGTGTAATAGGTAAGGAACCAGGAGAATTATGGAGAAAGCCCATGCAATATAGCAGATCAGAAACTGGGAGAAAGGTAATCAAAGTGACTGCCACAGAGTCAGGTAATAAAGGATTTCTAAGAACAATGGTGTATTTTTCTTTTAATTTTTTAAGGATATGGGGTACAATTCAGGGTTAAATATACAAATGTTCATTATGCAGTTATCCTTGTTGATGAGGTATGCCCCCCTCCTCCAGAAGAATCCCACTACTCCACCTCCCCACTACTGACAATCCTTTTCTTGTAGTATTATGATAATTGTTCAAAGTCCACTTATGCGTGATAACATGTGATACTCAGTTCTTTGTTTCTGTGATAGATTCTTCACCGCAACTTGGACGGACTTAGAGACTATAGAACAATGATGTCGTGATTTGTAAAAACCCCTTTCCCTTCCCTAGCTTTGCTCGAAAATAGAGAGGAAGCTGGCGCCCCCTAAAGGATCACTTTTGAAATTTGTTGGGATTTGGGGTATTTACCTTCACAGTAAGGTGGTTGGGGGTGGGGAAGAAACTGTTGGCCTGGTGTGGCTGATGGCCAAAGATACTAGACAACACTGAAAGTCCTGATTCCAAGTGAGCTCCCAAACTATTTTTCTAAACAAAACATGTGTAAAAGTAATAATTTCTTCAAACAGCTACATTTACTATATCTACATGTTAAGTAGTCTTTAAAGCATTATTTAAGAACCTTACCACTTTTTGTGGCCTTGCTTTTCAAAAGCAAAAACAAAAACAAAAGAGAGAGATTTTTAAAAAGAAACAGAAAAAAGTGCAAATTCGCTATATGTGTGCATGTATATGTAAAATGTGTCTTTAGCCATTATTTTCAAATGTTAAATATAAAAATGTGATTAAAAAGTAGATTTCATTCAAATAAATAAAATTATCACTGATTTATCAACAAAGTTATATTACTCAAAATGCCTGTTATGACCTAAAATTTTCATGAGTCTATTTTTTTAGGCAATTAGATGTGATACATTTATTTATGTTGGCTAGAAAATAATTTGTTCTCATTTGAAGGCTATTAAAAATACATAATGTTTGGACTTAAAAATGCATATGAACTTAAAATAAGAAATCAGTATATTAACTGATTTGAAATAGAGATGGACCATACTTGCCAGCTTTCACAGAGTTAATTGTGCTCAAAGACACCCTTGAAAGCAAAGATGAATTACCAAACATTTGAATCTAGTGAAGGCTTTCATATACACATTTTTGAAAGAAAGATAATTAATTATTATAGTATTCTTAATTTCTAAGTAACTGAAAAGCTTTTCACAGAAGTACTGTAGCTACTGCAAAAGGAATAAAATTAAACATGTATAACAGAGGTAACATAAGTCTTCTTACTTTATATGAAATATCAAATTGTTAGAGACATGTAAAATGCAAAGACGTTATGAAATTTCATTAAGTTAGTAAATGTTTAAAATATTTCATACACGGCCATACTAAATATTTTAAGTGCAATATAGCACAATAGTAAATAGCATATTTTGTGATAATTTCATATATTAAATGCCCACTTATTTTTGTGTTACCTATTTTTTTAAATCTCTCTGATATGACCCCTAGATGTTTGCAACATAACTTTAGTATAGACTCTTTTATCATTTTATCCTTGTGCCAGCCTAACATCTGTTTCCTATAGAAAACTGAAGGTATCATTTTTAGTTTATTTTTAAAATCTAGAGACTGAATCATTGCCATGATAAATGATATGATTTTACACAGAAACATATTTTTTATTTTCTTTATCAAAAGCTTGTCCCATAATATCACATCAAGAATATGATGCTTAAATTTGAAAAAAAAGAAAAAAAGTCCAGTGCATTTGCAAAAATATCAAGCTTTCTTATTTCTCCTCTTAAACAGTTAGTAAATTTTTTGGAACAATAGTCTTACCTCAATTCAGGTTATTTTCATTTTTGTCTTATTACATGCAAATTACTCTGGTGTGTTATTTATTCTTATACTTTTCTTCTGATTGTCTTTATTCTTCTCATTTGAAATATTTTATTATAAATATGTCAACAATCATCTAATTATTTTTGTTTCCCAGTGTAGTCAATTCAGAATATTTATAGATAGAAATTAATAATTTTATCTTAAATTATTCTTTTTATTTTTTATTTCTATTTTAATGAGGATTCCATATTAATTTTTTATTTGAATATTTTACTAAATATTCAAGTTAAGATTAAGTGATGTGAGATACTAATCAGCAGCAAAAGAACAAGCTAAGGCATCATTAAAAAGGTAAGCAACTTTTTGTTAAGTTTTTACCAAAACTTTCTTTTGTTTTATGTAGTAGTTGTAGTCCTGAAAAAAATCAGTATATATTAAAACTGTACAGAAACATTCTGTTTTTATCAAAAAGAAAGGTTCTATTTCATGTAATTATGAATATATTTTTCACCTATGTGAAAATCTAGCAAGACATTTGAAAGATATGCATGATCTAAAAAAATTATTCACTGTGCAGGATGGTCCCTCTAATTGAGCTATGAACCTCTTCATTGTATTAAATTTATTTCCTACTTTTAAAATTAATTTTTATATTCATTATATTTAAGTTTAATAACGACATAGATATAGATAATCATGACACAGTAATTTACATAAAGTTTCAGTTACTAATTTCAAACTTAAAAGGTGACATCAACAGAACAATCGATGTAAAATATCCAAGTTCTAGTTTAAATTCATGCAAAGAAGTCTATAATATCTAGTTATTTTCCTTTCTACATCCATTTTTGACACGTCTCATGTAACTGAGTAAAACTGAACAGGTACATAAAATATTAAAGACAAGTAAGCTTGGTCCCTATTTACACACTTTAAGATGCCTTGTAGTGATTTTAGGATTAAAAATATGTTTAAAGTGCTTACTGTAATGTCTGACTTATAGAAAGACATAATCAATAGCATTAAATTATTGTTGATGATTATTCACTTTAGGAGCTTTTTAAAAGGTTTAATGTATATGTAGTTACTCCTGGAATACAGTGAAATTATTGTTTTAGGCTATTTTTTCTTATCCCAAACTGTAATATTTTGAGCAAGAAAATAAAATAGATCTGAATAAACTCACATTATAGCATAAATATCCATGGGTTTATACTGATATAAGTGTTTGAAAAAATATGTAAATGGAGAATAGACAAATCTCACATGCAGAATAATTCTATATAATTTTTGTTGTTACTCTGACCTCATGGAAGTGGATCATAACCCCCCATCCCTTAAGTGTGGGCTGTGCAGTGACTGTCTTTCGAAAAGAAGTATAAAAAGAGTAACTTCACAGTGAAGAAACCTAACAAACTACCTCAGCCAGGTGATAAAGTCAACATCAACAATGATAAGTCATGTCGATAGTAAGTAGCCTTCTTATGGCGTGATGAGAAGGGCACCTCACCTATGTGGTCTACCTTCCAAAATCATATCACACCAGGATAATCAATAGAAAACTATCAGGCAAATCTTTAAAAAAGACATTTTACAAAACATCTGACCTTGTACTCCTAAAACCCATCAAGGTCATAAAAAATAAGGAAATCTGAAAAACTGTCCCAGCCTATGAAATCATGATGCTAAATGTAGTGTAACATTTCATATAGGATCCCAGAATAGAAAAATAACATTAAGTAAAAACTCAGGAAATCTGATTAAGTATAGACTTTGGCCAATAATAACATATCAATATTTGTTAATTAATTTTAGCAACCATACCATAGTAATATAAGATGCTAGTAATAAATAAAACTAGATATGTAGTATATAGGAACTGTTTGTACAATTATCAGAATTTTTTTGTAAATCTAAAACTGTTCTGAAATAAAATGTCTATTTTAAAATGTCATGGCAGGGCACGGTGGCTCAGTCTGTAATTCCAGCACTTTGGGAGGCTGAGGTGAGCGGATTGCCTGAGCCCGCAGGTTCGAGACCAGCCCAGGCAACTTGGCGAGACCTTGTCACTACAATAAATCAAAAATTAGCCAGGCATGGTAGTCCATGCCTGTAGTTCCAGCTACTTGGAAGGCTCAGACTGAAGGATCGCCAGAGGCCAGCAGATCGATGCTGGAGTGACCATGAGTGTGCTACTGCACTCCAGCCTGGGCGACAGAGTAAGACTCCAACTCAAAATAAATAAATAAATAAATATCATAAATCACAGCTCTTGTTTGCTAAATAACATCATTCAGTGAAAAGAACCAGGACATCTTGGAGAAATGACAAATCAAAGACTGAAACAGAGTATATGTAAGATAAACTTATTTTGCCAGAAATATAAAAGAACCCTTCCAAAAGTAAATTAAAACAAAACAAAATAACAACTAAAACCCTTCAAAACAACTCAAAATATAGATGAGAGCATGTCAGAAGGATGCAGGAGCCAGACTCAAAGAGCTCACCATGGCCAACACTAGGACAATTTGAGCAACAAAAATAATAATAGTATTGGGTCCAAAGATTTGGACCCAAAGAATAAAGTAAATATGCCTCCCAATTCCACAATTATTATAAATAAGTTATTGAATAAATTAATAAGTGGCATGAGGAGGGGAAATTTTTCCTTACAGAAGAATCCCAAATAATACATTTAGATAATTTCTACTTTTAAGTGGTAAAGTTTGACTTCCCTCTTCTTGAGTGTGAGCTAGAATTAGTGACTTAACTTCCAAAGAATAGAGTATGGAAAGGGAAACATATAAGACAGTGGGGAAACTTGACAGACATTATCTTAACCAAGAAATCAGGGTTAATACCAATGATAAGTCTTGTTGATGTTGTGTACTCATGTACTCCTTGATATGATGTAATCAGAGGGACACTTTCCTTCTGTGGTATTTTCTCCAACCCATAATTTCACTTAATCATGAGAAAACATCAGACAAACTCGAATACAGAGAAATTTTACAAAACACTTGACTAGTACGCTTCAAATCTTTCAAAATCACACACAAAAAAAGAAAAGCCCAAACTGTCACAGACAGAGGAGAAGAAGGAGACATGGTGAGTAAATGTGATGCGGTATCCTGGATAAGATCCTGGAACAGAAAAAGAACATAAGAGGAAAGTTGGTGAAATCCAGATAAAAACCTTTAGTTTAGTTAATAGTATCATACCAATGATAATTTTTTTAATTTTGACAAATGTGCTATGGCTATATAAGATGTTAACATTAGGGAAAGCTGAATGAAAGCTATGTAAGAATTCTATCTATCATTCTTGCAGCATTTCTATAAATCTAAAACAATCCCATAATAGCTATCTTTTCAAAATAATCACATGAAGTCTGGGAAGCATAGTGAGATCCCGTCTCAAAAAAAAAAAAAAAAAAAAAAATTAGCTGGGCCTGGTGGTGTGTGCCTCTAGTCCTATCTACAAGGAAGACCGAGGCGGGAGAATCACTTGAGACTAGTAGTTCCCTGTTGCAGTAAGCTATTATTGTGCCACTGCACCCCAGCCTGGACAACAAAGTGAGACCCTGTCCCTAAAAATATAATAATAGTAATCACAGGAATTAGTGAAACTACTGAAATTTTAAAATCAAACACGAGAAAAACAACAAAAACAGAGTTGTGGCAGCTTGCTTTATGTCTCAAGACTATCTATTGACAGAAAAGAAATTCCAAAATGAGACAGACACACTTTTTGAAATGTCATCAAAATATTTTAAAAGTAGATTAAAATATATTAGAAACAGCAATTTTCTAAACATATGTAGTTTTGTTATTAATGGGTGAAATTAAGAGTTCAAATGTTTACTTAGAACAAGACAAAATTTTAGCTACTAGCGTAGACTTCAGATTTCTTTTAGCTGGTCAATTCTCAAGAGATTTTTAAAGCATAACTTTATCTAAGAAGAAATACTCAAATAAAAGCTTCTGTAGGAGTATTCCAATTATTTAGATGGAAGAAAAAAGAAAATAACCACAAAGTAAATGATTTTTAGAACTCTCTATGCGTACTTCAAGAAAATTGTCACACAAGGATCATTTAATTTTCAATTAAATCAACAAATCTTACATGTAGATATATTTTACTCATGCCTGGTATAAATACAGATTACAATATCTTTTAACCACTGCACAAATATTCACAGATTCAAGCCAAGCTTATATGTTGTTATTTATAGTTGCCTCAACATTGCTTTTGAAAGTACTCATATTTCCAAGGCCTCTTTGTTGTTCTCACTTTTAGGGAATTGTTTTTGACAACATGTGCATTTAGAGAAAAATTAAGAGTTTTGAAAAAAAATTAGACCTATACATTTACAGGTGGCTATTAGAGTAGTGACTTACCTTTACAGCAGAGGAAGTGAGAAATTTACAATCAAAAATTGAATATATTTTCAGAAAGACATGGACCAGGTGCTACCTGCTATTGCTGAACCATATATTAAAATTGAACATTAGCTTGCATGTATATGGAATATCTTCTTTCTATTTTCTCTTTATGAAGAAAGAAGCAAGAACATTTTGACTCTGTTATACTGAGAATTGCCTTCCCTACATAAATACAATAAGGTAGCCTGGCTTTACATCAATGCAAGAAGAAAAGTCAGTCTTGTTGCTCTCACTTTTGTAAGTAAAAGACACACCTTGCTTCTTCTTGACTGAAAGATAATAATGAGAGCAATTGGAATGGGCCACCTGGTAAATCAACAGGCACTCACAGAACCACCATCCTTTCACTACTGTGATTCTAATCAGAATCAATACGCTTGAAGATTTACAAAGGCATGTCTTTAGAAAGAAACTTTGAAACAGCATGTTTCTTTGTGCTACAAATACGAAATTTTCTTACATAGTATTATCACTATCTGCTGACCTCACAGTTGTTAAATGATGAGATGGTGTGAATGAAAAGCTTGTATTGCTAAAAAGCTTTGAAGATGCATGCTTCCTTCTCCAAGTTGATACCTTCAATCATTTAATTTTCCAAGCTATGTTTAAATAAAGTTTAATTTTTTCCAAGGAAATACTAGTTTCAAATTTCATATTTTTCTTCTTAGGCAACTGGACTATTTCCAACATCTTATAATAGTCTATTTTTATTAGAATGGATAAATTTTAAAAGGTATATTTTAAAGTAACTACATATTATCAATAAACATATGAAGATTACATTTGATAATTAGAAAAAGTTAAGCAAATCATTCTTATTATAATAACAAATCCTAGGTTTGGGGCAGAATTAGAGTGAACTTTCTCCATATGAAATGATCTTCTGTTACAGAGCTTGCATATTCTATAAAGAACCATGTTTTTGTCACTTTTTAATATATTTTCAAATTTATCAGACTGAACCTACTTTCTTCTCTAACTTTCAAACAGCCTGTAGAAATACATTCAGGAGAACATTGGCGACAGTGATTTAGGTCTACATCCATTGACTTCAACAAATATTTATTGAGCATCTACTCACCTGAGGAGTATTTGGCTTTCAGATTTGGTATTGCTATATTGACACCAATTCTTTCACATTAGTGTGAAATATAATCTAGTTGTTTTCTTCTTCCGGAGTGATTAGGAAAATTTTCAACTTCTGTTTATTATTGTCTCACCGTAAGTAATGAGAAGAGGAGAATAGGACTTAGTGTGTTATGAAGAGTGTCTAAATAAATAATATTCATAATTGTCTCATTTACAAAAAAAAAAAATCCAAACATGATTTAGTTTAGAATATGTTTTTTTTTTTATTTTTATTTTTTTTATTTTTATTTATTTGTTTGTTTGTTTGTTTATTTGTTTTGAGTTGAAGTCTCACTCTGTTGTCCAGGTTAGAGAGCAGTGACACGTTCACGGCCACCCCAGCGTCAACCCGCTGGGCTCCGGCGATCCTTCTGCCTCAGCCTTCCAAGTAGCTGGAACTACAGGCGCGCGCTACCATGCCCAGCTAATTTTTTATTTATAATAGAGACAAGGTTTCACCAAGTTGCCCGGGCTGGTCTCGAACCCTTGGGCTGAGGCAATCCACTCGCCTCAGCCTCCTAAAGTGCTGAGATTACAGGCTGAGCCACCAAACCCAGCCGAATTATGGTGGTTTAAGTAATTTTATGTATGTCCATGAGACCTGGCAATAGAATTATTTTGACTTCTGGTCATACGTTCATAAATTGAAGAAAAAGAAAAAATTAGAACTTATAAATAAACATTAATTCTAAAATAGACAATATTAAAGGAATCACAATTATCTAAAATTGACTGAAGAGGTAAAATATTTGAATAGCAAAGTGATTGTTGCCAAATACTATCACTTCACTCCCGCAAAAAACCTTGGGTTGACAGAATGACTTTAATGTAAAATTCTTTTAAAACTTCAAGGAATAAATGTTATATCCTACTTAAACTGATCTGCATAAAATACAAAAAAAATGTTTTTCTGAAGAATTATACAGAGAAAATATAATGCTGAGAAAACATTATAGAAATAATTTAAAATATATAGGGGAGAAACATGGAAAAATTTAAAACAACAGGCCAATATCATTTGATACTCAAAATCCAAAGTGAGATTTAGCAAATTGAATTCAGCAACATATTTAAATAATTGTTCAAAATGGCCAGAAAAGTTTTATTTTAAAAATCCAGTATGATAATCTATGGGTATAATTTATTACAAAGTGAGTCAGTTGAAAAAAAATATGATAATCTTGATATATTTTAAAAAATTATTTCATAAATCTTCAGATTCATTTTAGATGTATAAAATTATTAATGCAAAAATAATTAAAAGATGGTTTAGAAAATACTATTTTAAGCAACCAAAGTTGTGTTGAGGAATTTAGATTAGTGTCATTTTCATTAAACTAAGTGAAATAACCAGGATATGGTAATTGTTATAACAAACGGTCTCACATTTTAATGGTTTACCCCAAAAAATGACTTGTACAACCTCTCCATATGAGAGGTCTCAGTCTGGCAGTTAAGCTGGGCAGCTCTAAGTTTTGACTCAAGATTCAGATTCCTCCTCAAAATTCACTAAGGAATTAGAACTTTTGACCTCTAACTTCAAATAGGAAAAGAGAAGGAATAAGATCACTTGGGAAGTTTCTAGAAAACAGACTGGGGAGTGCAAAACAGTACAGAAAATGTAGTCCAGCTGTATACCAAAGAGGAAAAGAAACTGGGGTTTGGAGATGGATAGTAGTCTCTTCCTGATGAGGAACAAACCAAAGTTGCCTTCTATTGCTATTTTGAATCATCATTCCAGAAATGTTAACAAATACAACCTGATATAGTCACAAATGATAAAAATATTAGTAAAAGTTAGAAAAATTAGAATTGTTTACTGATGACTCATATACAAAAATAATCAACTAAAAAGCTGTTAGAAATCATAGACGTTCAGTAGGTCTATCCATTGTAAAGGATTATGAAAAACTCAATAGTGTCATATAATAATAATCAATTCAATAGTATAAAGGAAAACATTGAAGAATATACATAAAAAGAAATTTTTGAGGCTTATAGAAATCAGCCTTCAAAATATATAAAAGAATGAGAAATCTTGAATTAGTAGAAAAATGTTTGTCTACATGAATATTTCATGTAGTAAATAGAGCTATTTACCTTAAATTAAACTGTAAAGTTAATGTAACTCCCAGAAAAAAATCTCATGATAATTTCAATTTACTGATATTGCTTTAGAATTCTATGTGAAAGAATAACTATGCTAAAGTTGTGAGAAAATTTGACAAATGAGTATAAGTCTGTTATCTCAGATATTAGAATATGCCAGGGGTACCAAAAAATGTATGCACAAAAAGTATATACATTTTAAGAGATGTTATCTATGTATTACTTTTTGAAGTTGAATCGGATTACGGTAGCAATGTGTAGTATGACATTCGTTCAAAAGATGGAGTTAATCAAATGAATGCTAGCATCACCATGCAATCCGCAGGACAAAGAAAAGAGCAAAAGCAAGGTTGTCATTGGAGGAGTGCAAGATCATTTAAAAGAGGTATTTTGAGCCGGGCTCGGTGGCTCAGCCTGTAATCCCGCGCCTTTGGGAGGCTGAGGTGAGTGGATTGCCTGAGCCCGCGGGTTCGAGACCCGCCTGGGCAAGCGAGACCTCATCTCTACAATAAATCAAAAAATCAGCC
>CAUYQG010160790.1:0-24037 GCA_963574415.1 Tarsius wallacei | reverse complement strand
GGTCGCTCAGCCTGTAATCCCGTGCCTTTGGGAGGCTGAGGTGAGTGGATTGCCTGAGCCCGAGGGTTCGAGACCCGCCTGGGCAACTTGGCGAGACCTCATCTCTACAATAAATCAAAAAATCAGCCAAGCATGGTAGCGCGTGCCTGTAATTCCGGCTACTCGGAAGGCTGAGGCAGAAGGATCGCCGGAGCCCAGCAGGTCGAGGCTGCGGTGGCCGGGAGCGGCCACTGCACTCCAGTCTGGGCGATAGAGTGAGACTTCAACTCAAAAAAAAAAAAAAAAAATAGATTTGATAAGTCATGCTGATTGATATGGGTGAAGGAAAAGGTGACAAGGTGATTCCCATGCTTTTGGCCAGATCATACAGAAAGACCCATAATTCTATCTTTCTAAAGCAAGAGGCTTATATGAAGCTGAGGACCCAAAATATAAACATATGCTGAAATCCTAAAACCATGAAGATGCATCGCCTGAGCCCGCAGGTTTGAGATCCGCCTGGGCAGTTTGGTGAGACCTCATCTCTACAACAAATTAAAAATTAGCTGGGTGTGGTAGCGCACGTCTGTAGTTCCGGCCACTTGGAAGGCTGAGGTGGGAGGATCGCCTGAACCCAGCAGGTGGAGGCTGTGGTGGCTGGGAGCGGCCACTGCACTCCAGTCTGGGCGACAGAGTGAGACTCCAAGTCAAAAAAAAAAAAAAAAAAAAGAAGATGCTTCACACATGAATAAGACAATAAGTGAGGAATTACAGGTGTTAAATGAATTTCAAATTCTCAATGAAAATTCAGCAGAATTTCTCCATGACAATCCTCCTCCTGCAAGAGATAGATCCTGCTTACCATCCCTGGTATGATTCTGTGTTTGTCCTGAACTCTTTCTAATTGTCATCAATTATGATTCATTTACTTTTGGGTGTCTTGCTTGTCATAATATTATCATTTGTAAGCCTTTCCCTTTGCAGGCTGTGAGAATCTGTTGTGACATCTCAATAAAGCAGGATTCAATCAAGGTGTGAATGAATTGTTAATCTCATTATAAATAGAAGGTACCATATGTCAGGATGTAAGGGATATCTCTTTCTTTGTTGAAAAACAATATTAGTGAAACAAAACAAAAGAAGTTTCAGAAAGAGCTGGTTCAGCTCACCGAGCTTCCAATTTTCTATCATGGCCAACAAGTCTCTGCAGCTGATTCAGAATTCTGAGAATAATATTCCCATACACTTATTTAGAATCCTCATTGGTGAGAGAAAATGAGTGTCAAGTTTGGGTATCAGAACTCCAGGGATACTCCTTCCTCCTGACTTTTACCGTGGAGATAACCTTCTAACAAACCCTCCATGTCTTCTAGAGGCACATTCGACGAGCCATTTGGTGAAAACATCTATATCCTTCGTCTATACCTTTTCCCCATAGTATGCAGATTTTGAAAAATATGGGTAAATTGACTGAACTCCAGCCCAAACCAGCTCATGAAAATATACCCTGAATCTTTTTCTACGCGTGCACTGTCTCAGCAGTGAGGGCTCTGGCCTGCTCTGGTCCTGATAACACATCCTCAATGTGACGCTAGGCACCTGCAGCAGTGTGTTTTCTGAGGAAAACCTGCATGTGCTCAGAGGTCCAGCAAATGCCAGAACCAATAAAGCTTAAATTAGCATCCCATAATCGAGAGCCATTTCCCCTCTGCTCTCCCAGAGCCCTCCCCAACGCCTCTCCCTCCCCCAACTCCTAACCCAATCAAAATGTGCTTCTACCTTGTTCCATTTCTTCAGGGCCTCACTAAGTGACTAGCTTGTTAGTTGAAAATAAAGTTAATGGCCAATAATAGTTCTTCCCCAGTGCTCAGTGGCATTTCCACTGAGAATCAATGCAGAATAGTAGAAAGAGTTTGGATTTTGGAATATGCCATATTTGGGTTCAAGTGCTGGCTCTTTTATCTGCCAGCTGAATGCCCAAGCAAGTTTTTGTTTGTTTGTTTGTATTCTTTTGAGCTGAGAGTTGGGGGTCTCACTCTGTTGCCCAGGCTGGAGTGCAGAGGCACGATCATGGCTCATCACATCCTCGACCTTTTGGGCTCAGGCGATCCTTTCACCTCAGCCTCCCAAGTAGCTGGGACTACAGGTGTGTACCACCATGCCCTGATAATTAAAAAAATTTTTTTGTAGAGACAAGGTGTCTTGCTATGTTGCCTAGGCTGGTCTCAAATCCTGGGCTCAATTGATTCTTCCGCCTTGGCCTCCCAAAGTGCTGGGATTGCAGGCATGAACCACTGCATCCAGCTTGGGCAAGTTTTTGTTTAACAGTTGTTTGACGTTATAGCCTCACCTGTAAAATTGTGATCATATGTCATAGAGTTGCTATGAGGATTAGAAAATTATGTGTTTTAAGCAGCTAGTACAGAAACTGGCCTATTTCTTGACAATTGAGGAGAGGCCCGATGAACCCCCGGATGCCCACCTCAGCCATCAGTCACCCCTGACCATCTGGAGACAGTGACTATCATTCCCTCCATCTCTCTGGTATGTTTTCTGTCCCTTCTTTCCCTCCCACTTGCCTTCCTTTTCTTCCTTTCTCCTTTTTTCCCCAGTGGTTCCTTGAGCTCCTGCTGGGTTCAAAACATGCTGCCTCCTTATTTTTCATGATTACCAGCACCAGGTGCCAAGTGCATTGGTGGCACGTAATACAAGAAGAGTAGGAAGGATGCATTGTGCCTGGGAAAGAGCCATTTAGAGCAATGACCCTCCTGCCCTGTCCCTCCAAAATTCCTTGTCAACTTGTTTCACAATAGTCATCAGAGGCATGAAGGAAGTGTTGATAAGCTCCATGATTCATTCAAGGGCCAAGGTTAATTTTTATTTATTCCCGGGTCATCACAAACAGAGGCAGATGGTGGTGGCATTTCCTTCTTGCCGGGAGCTCAGACACTATCTGGACAGATTTCAGCAGGCTTTGTGTCCATTCCCTCTCAGCGCGGCAGCTTTCCTGGATAGAGCCCCAGTCACCCAAACTGCACACTGATTTTATTGAGCTAAGATGACTTGTGGTAAGTAATTGAGGTCACTTGGACCTGGCTGGAGGAAAGCCAGCATTGCCAAGGAGAAAGGCTGACATCGTTTATCCTTCAGTGGCTTTTCCTTCGGAGGATTTATTTTTGGTGACCCATTTAGGAGGTAGCTTACTAAGCTGCGACTATCAGTTTATTGAAAAGTCACTTTCTCTGAATTTTACTGGGACCAGGTGACTTTGGGATTGTTTAAAACAATGGACTGTGGAGTCTACTGACATAGCTGTACAGAAATGATCATAAAGGGTTGTACCCATGATGAATCCAACTGGTTTTCTGTGACACACATAAGTAGAATATGTAGCTCCCACTTCCGGAGTTTATGTTCGGAGGGCAGTTGTATGTACGAATGCCAATCAAGTACCCATCCTGCTCCATCAGGTTCATAGAAAACTGAGAACGACGCCAGGGTAGGAGGGAGATGAAAAGAAAAATGGTGTCAGCTTTGTTTCTGGCTGGACAGAACCCAGCAACTCCTTAATGCAGAGCTTCAGGCTGGTCTGAAACCAAAGCACAGCTTCCATCTGGTTGTGCCTGCACACCAGACACACGGTCAGACACTGTAAGGAGCGCAGAGCTGACTTAGGGCTGAGGAAGAGAAAGACCAGAAAGCACCCAAGGGAGATCAAAGTGAGCCCCTAGATTTGGCTCTTCCCTGGCTAATGTGGCCCAACGGTTGCCAACTTTACCCCATCTCACTAAGACTGTCACTCCTTTTTTGCAGGGAAAAATAATAAGATGAAGGGAAGGGTTAACTGTCACCATGCCACTGTGACTCCCTCCTGGAGTTCCTGGCTATGGAAATGGGAAGGCAAGAATGAGTATTTGCCTGCCCACAAGGTACAATTTAGGAACATAAAGCCGGGGATCAGAAGGCCTCAAGAACAACCAGACTTAGAAGGATCAAGACCTGGACTCTGGACATATTCTCCAGGTGGAGCATGCTCTGGCTGTCCAGAATGAAACATGGTGCTGGATGAGCACCTGCCAGAGGAGGAGTGCATGGTGCCTGGAGCATTCATGGGAGCCATTCAATCAACCGCAACAATCAGAAGGACACGCTATTGGCAAGCAGGCATACTCTCAGAGAACCGGGAAGATCAGGAGACAGGTAAAATGGTCAGCACTGGGGAGGCCTCACACCAAATGCTAGGCTAGGCAAGAGGCAGGCAGAAATGCAATTGTGGAGAAACTAAAACCCCATAAGGAAACTCAGGGTGAAGCTCAGGAAAAATGGGACAAGAGAAGGCCCTCGAAAAAACCTGGTGCATCAGTCAGGAAACAGAATGGAAGACTAGTTTTTATTTTAGACCTAGGGGACCAGGTTTGAAGGCTTTGCAGCAAGAGTGGTCTGATCCTAACTGCAAGTACTTTAGTTCCTGAATGTGCTTAACCCACTGAGAGTTCAGTAAATGTTGGCTTTGTTTTTATGTTTTTTTGTTTTTTGAATTGGAGTCTCACTCTGTCACCCAGACTGGAATGCAGTGGCCGCTCCCGGCTACTGCAGCCTCAACCTGCTGGGCTCCAGCGATCCTTCCGTCTCAGCCTTCCAAGTAGCTGGAACTACAGGCGCGCACTACCACGCCCGGCTAGTTTTTGATTTATTGTAGAGATGAGGTCTCGCCAAGTTGCCCAGGCGGGTCTCGAACCCGCGGGCTCAGGCAATCCACTCACCTCAGCCTCCCAAAGCGCTGGGATTACAGGCTGAGCCACCCAGCCCGGCTGGCTTTGTTTTATCATTTGATTAAAAATACTCAAATAACTTGAGTAGCAAATGAAGCCTTTCTATTCAAAACATATTCTGAATAGTGGATTCTTCACCCTTGACCCTATCAAATCTGGGTGAAGCCACAGGAGAGTTTATTCCTTGAAGATGGCAAACGTCTATTTGCCACTGCCCGAATTACAAACTCACAAGCTTTGGATATTCCCTCCCAACCTTAAGTCAGTTTTTCTTTAGCAAGTCAACTTTTGGCCACTGTTTTACTCTGTAACCTCATGAAATCCATCAAGAAACTTATTTCTGCCTTTATTGACATCTGCTTGGCCATTATCTTCAAGGCCAAGAATCAAACCTGGCTTAATCTGGCCTAAACTTGTCTTAAAGTATAAGTATCCTAAAGGCAGAAAATATATAATTCTGAATTTTCATGCCCTGAGGTTGAGTGTGAGGAAGAGATGAACCTTAATAAATGTTTCCAAGGAAGATGGTGATAGTTCTTATCAGGTTAGCATCACCAATCTTCTCCTGCCTTGCTGGTTTGTTGTAAGAGTTGAATAGGCTCATGTGTGTAAAATGCTAGCACCTAGTGTGTGTTCATACATGATTGATGCATTTCACTGATAAAACTAATGTTTCTAGAACATGCCCTATCATTTATCTTTCTCATTCTTGCTACCTTACACACACACACACACACATTCTGGTTCCTTCACCAGCATATCTAATGATTAGCTGATGTTACTAGGAATAAAAACTGGAACCTACATGGTAAAGCTGTTATAAAGATGAAATGATGTATCTAAGTAAAGGGCTTAGTAAGTACTAAGTGTTATATACAAGAGGGGGACCCAAAAACCCCCAGAATTACCTTATGGGGTGTAGGCCCCTTGTAGTACAGGCTTCCCTCGTGGTACGTGTCCTAGGATCCCATTAGCATCAGTGTATTAGCTAGCATTGTTGTGAGAGGCTCTATGTGGCTTCAGTGAAATTTTTTTGCGGGGGGGAGATGCTTTCATCACGTTTGCTTATTTCATGATGAGTAATTTATGAGTGTACCTGCCCACACCATGCTGTGTGTTCAGCAGTTTTTGACCAAAAAATGGCATGACCCCCGTGTCCCACCTTCCCTATTCACCTGATCTCACCCCAAGTGACCTTTTTTTCCCTCCTGGATGAAAAAAATCCTCAAAGGTACTTTGAAGGTGACTGAAGTTTAAACGTGTAAGAGTGAACACACAACTTTTAATAAATAAATTCCATTTTTTCGGGGGTTCCTCTCATATATAAATGTTAGGTACTACTACTAGTAATTGTAGTAGTAGCAGCAGCAGCAGTAGTAGTAGAAGTAGTCATCGTTCTTGTATTTTCTATCAGATGTCCCTCTCTATTGCTCACAGATATGGAGAGCAGGAGGGTAGATTTATGAGATGATCTGGGAAGGGAGAAGTTCCTTTGTCTCAGCAGGAATGAATCCTGCCATGCATGAGGCAGGAACCCACCCCGGGTTTCTTCATATCACTTTCATGGAATCCAAGACTTTTCTCTGGCAACAGACCCCATCCACAGCCCCCCACATTTGATCTACGTGCACAGTCATCATTTGCTGCATCTGTGTACATTTCAGACTTCAGGTGCCATCTTTACATGAAGTATCGAGATGAAACAGAAATCTGAACAAATGAGAACTTTATCTTGAGATACCATTTACCTAAAGGGATTCTATAAATGATTGCATAGGACTATCTTTGCCAAACTGGACTCAATCTAATTGTTGTTACCTTCCTGACCTCTACCCAGCAGACGGGTGCTCGTGAAAGCGATAAAATCAATTAGTAGGAAGATGACAAAGTCACCAAGTGAACTGCAAAGTGGGGCCATTACCTCTACACTCTTATTGATAACTAAAGCAGGTGGTTGCTTAGACCGAGGTATTCCCTTTGGTTTAAGCATACCTAGGTGTGATGTGAGTGAACTGTGACCCTGATATACCATGTGTGAGTAATCAGGCTTTTGCCATTTAACTTTATTCATGTATAAGAATTTTGGCTCATGGCCTCAGAATGGTGACATTTTACTAACTGCATTAATTAGCACAATATTTTGGTAATGGTTCAGAGTTCCCAGGGACAAAGCATGTATACAACAGAACAAAGACATTTAAATTAAGGTTTAGAGATTTGTATGGCCAACATGCAGCCGTATTTTCCAATATCAATAGTGACAACAGTTCCAGATATTGTCATACTTTTGGAACTATAGAGTCCTTGCTTTGTTTTCTCTGCCTCTACTCTAGCCACCATCAGGCTGATACCCTTTCTAGATTCTAGATGTGCCATAACTGCAGGCCAGTGAGCCTGGGTGTTGGTGAGACTTAGCATTTAGTCACATTTCCTATTTTCTGTTGACCTGGGACAAGGTTTTGCTCAATGAAGCCATGAGTCTCTCTTGCTATAATCTGACTATTCCCTTCTTTCTCCCAGAATTCAGTCCCTTGTGCTCTGTTATGCCTCCCTTCTGATACCCCTATGGTGTTTAGGGCGTTGATCCCCAGGAATTTGTTCTCTGAGAACTTCCCAAGGCTGCTGGCCTGTTGATCTACTTGTCTGCATTCCTATGGCCATTCAGTGTACTCCTGCAGAGAAACCCTGTGCCATTCCCAAGCACCAATGGGTGCTACTGGTCTGAACTAAAAACAAGGAATTGCCAGGTCCTTGAACATGATATCCAGCAGACCAAGTTTGGTCAGCAGGTTGGACACCTTACCTCTGGACTCTTTAGCACCTTTTTAATACTCTGTTTAGAGGATAGGTTGTATATTTATTCATTAACAACACTTATCCACATGTACCCCACATGTACTAGCGGTGACAAAATGGCCACAGTCCCTGTCCTGAGTAGGGTTTCTGTCAAGAGACATATTCTGAACCCCCACCCACTTCTTAGCCACACACAGTGTCTAGAATGTACCTGGGACCTGATTTTCTCAGATATGGCAGGACACAAAGACATGGAAATGGTTGTCATGAAGGGAGAAGTTTATACTCACAGATCCCTAGAAATAGGTACCATGGTGCTCCATGCAGGGCTACCAGGGGAGGCACCAGGTTGCTCAGGAGCAGAGGAAGCAAGAAGAAAACATGGGCAAGAGCCTTTACTGTGGTTTTCTAGGGTAAGAATAGGAGAGGCAGAGTAAGCAGGCTAAGTGGCATAGAGTTGGCGAGTGTGAATCATCTGGGTGTCAGGGCTGGTCCTAGTTGTCTGGTCTCAGGCTGGTCCTAGTTGCCTGGTCTCAGGCCCTGGTGTGACCTACAATGTCAGAGCCCTGTGAGAGCCCAGCAGGGGGTGGGGTGGGGTGCAGGCTTAGGACTGGTTCATTTGCATATGGAAGGCATGCTCCCAAGTGATCACTTACTTTCTCTAGGAATTGTGGCTGATCCCGGGTGGGATAGTTCAGGGTCCACAAGACCCCAGATGTCATGAGTAGAAAAAGATAAGCTTAATACACACTGCTTTGGTGACTCTGAAAATATGACATGATCTTGTGTCCTAGGAACAGAATCATTTATTTTGATAATTTCAACAAAATGACCAAAGCTCATTCTTAGTAGATAACAGGCTGTTTTTGCTGTCTGAACTTGACAACTCTGAGAACTTCTACGGATTCTTCTACTGCCACTTCCCCTGTAGAGCCTTAGCTGAAGTCCTATGGACAGGTGGACACCTCACTTCTGGACTCTTCCTTTTTAATACTCTGAAAAAGCACTTCTCACATGGGTTATCACTGCATGTTGGTTCTCTGTCTCCTGATCATTTGATGAGATCATTGGATGAAAAGATGGTAGCTTAATTTAATTCTGCCACTCTACCAGGCCCCTGATAGAAAAAAATTGAAGGCCAATACAATGAAATTGATGGGAAATACAATTAACAATTGCTCCTCAAACTCTTGGTTGCTCCTGGGCTGAAGGAACTTTCAGGAACACTCTTCTAATGAATAGGAACCAACATGTATTGAGCCTCACTGGCACAGCAGACATTGTGTTCTGTGTTTCATATCTGTGTGCAACTTCATCTTCCTAATAACCTTGTGTGATAGAGACCTTTCCCCATTGTAGAGAGTAAGAAATTAAAGCCCAGAGAGCTTGTTCCATGCCCAGAGTCACATGGTCCTGGGGAGCTCAGGACCCTACCTCATTGTCTTCCAAGCATCATTACTTCATAAGCCAATCCCCTACTTAGCCTTGCTCAGAGTACACATGGCACTGAGTCCCCCAAAGACTTTCTACATTAGCTTCTACAATGGGGGAAATCCACTTACGGGCACTTAGGAAAAGAGCCACCAAGTGAATTGTAAAATGGGACCATTACCTCTACACTTGTATTGGTAACTGAAGCATATGGTTGCTTAAACTGAGGTATTCCCTTCAGCTTGTCACATTCATTACTTCCTGTCAGTTAGAGTTCACCTGCTTCAATTTTACCAGAATGTGTGAATTGCATATTTCATATATTACTTAGCAGGAGCCCACTCTGAGTCATTTTTTTTTCACAGAATGACAGTTGTAGGAAAGTTAAGAGGCCTTATTTGTTCTTATAAACGATTATCTTTTCACCAGAATGCCAAATAGGATGCTAATTAATAAATGTTTATCATTATTCTGTATGTAGGAATATAATTCTCTTTGGTCTTTGATGTATACAAACGTACCACACTAATACACACATTCTCATCCTTTTTCTCACATGATCTTTGATTTTGAATCATGTCTCTACTTAGCTATGAGACTCTGGGCAAGTTGCCTTACCTTTCTGAGCCTCAGTTTCTCCATTTATAAAATTGGAATATCAAATATTCCATGATGACTGTGTGGATCTAGAGAGCCTTATACACAGTTTGGGTTCAAAATTTGTTATTTTAATACCTAGCACCGGAATTCCTTATTCAAAGTTCAAGGAGGGAACTTTGTACAAAAATTTCTTATGAAGCCTCTTGTGATGGTGACTCTGAGGTAAACACATCTGCAAAAGCCAAAGTAACAAAAGCGAACATTAATCTACTGTCCTTGAGAAGATTGGAAGGACTTGCTTCTGCTAGATTGAGGGGAAGAGAAAGGTGGCTGGAAAGAGTGGAGGAGAGAAGAGATGGGAAGGTGGGAAGTGGGGCACTCAGTGGGGGGCAGCTGTGACCCCTGGACACCTGACTGAGGGGTGTGTTAGGAGCTGATGGCATTCTGCTGGAAGCTTCCATAGGAAGATGAGCTGCTGCAAAATCAGCCACTCCTCTGTCTCCCGACTCATACTCTTCTCAGGGGTGCTTCCGCAGGAGTGCCATTTGCTGCAGGCGGTCCAGATGCCAGCCATTCCCCTATTCTCTAGCTCCTGCTTACGTGCTCTGTTTTCATCATGTGTCAGGCCAGAGACAGGACTGACACCTGTCCAGGTTCTCCGTGAAGCATTCACTCACCCAGAAGCATTAGTAAGCAATGCACCTTGACTGAAGATTTTGTGGAGAAGAAAGCAGAAGAGGTTTGACATTGCTCAATCCTCAACAATAATCAAACCAAACCAAAGCAAAAACAACAAATTCAGAAATAAGCCCTTAGATACTTCTGAACTCCAAAATCCTTACTTGCTGTACAGCTGGGATTGTTGCCCACTCGGGCCCTTTCTTCTCAACTGCTGGGCCCAGTCTTGCTGGCTTCTCCCCAAGAACAATGCAAATTCCTTATCTCATGTTCAGAAATTTAATTAGCATCATTTGTTATCGGAATAGACTCTTAGACCCTCACCCTTCAACCCCAGAAGCTTATAAAAATATTTCTTGCTCTAAAATGCAGCATTCTCTACTACATTGACATTTCCTCAACAGATTCCCCCTGGAAATTGAAAAGTGAAGCTTACATTCGTGTCTCTGATACTGTGCAGAGTAGAGACAAGTCTGGCTTAGAGTGGGACATATGTGTCAGATGAGGCAATGCTGAAGTGAGAATGTAAGACCCACTTGCTACCACCTTCTTCCTACCCTTGGATTCCCTCACTGTGAAAGTGAAGGAGAGAGTCAAACTTGAACTTCCACTGGACACGGAAAGTCTGAGTGATCTTCTCTCCAGCTGAAGAGGCTGAGCGGTCTAATTTGATATTACAGTACAACACTGGTCTGTAGTAAATGCTCAGTAAGTTAGCACCTCTGTTCTCCCCTCCTTCAGTCATGATTAATGTGGCTTTTATTTCCCACAACCTTGACCAAAATTAGCCAAGACAATGAGAAACCAGGCCTGTTGTCAAATAACCTTCCGTGAGCTGAGACTGACATATACAGAAAGACTTGGGTACGTTTTGTCTTCACAAAATAGCACTCACCCTCCTTCTTGAGTTAAATGGCATGATGATTCTCAATGGAACCCTCACAATTCTCTCTGGATAGTCTGATCGCCTCCTGTAATTTAGTTAAACAGCTTTTGGGTATCACAGAGAAACTCGTTACGCATGGTAGGAAAACGGACCCTCACATTTGATTCTGGAGCCCTCTTAATGTTCATCTGGGGATCCTTGTGACCGCATAACTTGCTCTGTTCCCCAAACTGCAGTGAAGGGACAGTCAATGCATGAGCTCTCACGCCATGCTGCTGCTCTGTTTACTGTTCCTTTATTTACATAACTAGAGATTCAACATCCTAACATGTTTTGCAAGCTGTCATGACATGAGAAGCTAGTAATCTGCTATATTTTGCTTGCTAACATATTTTTGACATATTTTAGCTTTTGATTATAAGATTGCATCTTTGCCTGCTACCATCTGTCTCAACTCAATGGAACTCTGGCATTTACAAAAACAGTAGGGTGTAGTATTTCTTATAGACTTGAACTCTACCAGAAACACGCTATTTTCAGTCTTAACCAATATGTCATGCTTTCACACGCGAAGTCTGAAATGTTTGATATCTTGCGAGATCTGCCAGGAATAAGGAACATATCTTCGCATCCAATTTGACTGAGAGGAGAACTGTATTAATGAGGAGAAGGGAGCAGTATTCAACTTCTAAACAGAGGTGGCCTTTCATGTGGTTTATATCCTCTTGACTATGCTTATCCCTGTATCAGCATGATTAAGATCTTCCATGGAAATACATCTTCCTTTGGACTTTTAATCTCCCAGCAGCCAGCATTCTTGAGATGTATTTTCCAGTGTGAAATAGTTAGCCACCAACATTTGGCAATCAGGCATTTTCCTCCATGATGTCCTTTTTTTTTGTTGTTCCTATCTTTACTCATTAGGGAAAATTACCCCAGGTTTGACCCAAGGGATTAGCTTGGTTCCTGACTCTGCTGACAGCAGCAGGAGGACTTTGCAACATGGAGAAACGTGACATTGTATTCAAACAATGTGTCGGGGGAAAGGCCAAAAAAAAAAAAAAAAGGCACAGGCCAAACATGCATTTATTCAACACTGAGCTTAAATGAATTTATTATGCTCCTGGATTACACCCCATAGGCCAAGAAGCTGTCAACTATTGACATTTTCTTTTCTCTCTCTGTTCTGAGTTGAGTGTAAATATATTTGTCATGGGAATATATTGTATGCTTGGTTCAGTATATGCTCATTTCATCAGAAGGAAAGCTCTTATTATCTGTAATCACAGTCAACATCTTTGTTGCTTTAAGAAAGGAATGGGCTGCAGCCTGGATTTACATATAGATCTGGTACCTTTCCAGATTCAGTTTTGCATGCTGTTTTAGCCATCATATTGAATATGTGTAGCATGAGCTGTTTCTAGTGCAAGACTCCATTTGTGATAAATACTTTTGGTAGTTTGGTGTGGACCATATCTAGTTGAGTTTTTGACTTGCAATATGCTGTTTAGGAGCAGCTGAGTGTAAGATTTTGATGCTAAATACATCCACTGAAATCACTGTTGTTGAAGAGACCAAAGAGGAAGGCATTTTGGACTTCCAGCTCCAATATCTTGCAGCTACCCTTCAAGCCCATGCTGACCCAGGTCCTGGATACTTTTCCCCATCTGGTTGATGAGGATGGTGGCAACTGTTGAACAAGGAGAAAAGGCTGAAATGGAATCTCTAGATAATTGCAATTGTGAGTTTATGGAGAGCAGCGACCTTATCATACCTCCTTATCCTTCGTACTTTGCATATGGTAGGCAAATAGCCCATGTGTTTTGAACTAAGATAAACAGAGGACTATAGTCAAGCTATTCATTCAACATGTGCTTTATTGAACTTCTGTTAGGTGAAATCACTGAGGATGGGTTAAAAAAATAAAACTGCATATTTTATGCAGATTTCCCCTTCCTTGAAAATTTGCAATCCAGCTTGAGGACAAATTCATTTTGTTTCCTTGAAGACAAACCAGTTTTCAAGGAAATCATGAATTGCTAAGCCACGCTGTAAGTGTGTTAGGCATTCAGAGAAACAGGTAACATGGCAGATGAGAGTGGGTTTTATGGAGGAAGGAGGACTTAATCTGGGACCAGAAGACTAAGCGTGGGACTGGGCAGATGAAGGGGAGGAAGGAAGAGTGTATACAGAATGGGAATGGGTAAAGGTGAAAAATGAAAAAAGGAATGAATTAGATGTGCCAGGGATGAGGATGTGACTTGACTGACTGAAACAGGTTGAAGCTGGATGAGGTATAAGACTGGCAGGTAGAGGGCAAGGTTAAGATATTCCAGAATATTCAACTTTTTGTGGAAGGTAAAAGACCATTACTCCAGGTTATCTTAGGTAGAAGACCTGGTAGAAAGTGTAGAAAGATTACAAAGGTGTAGTACAAGGGAATCAGAAGGGTAGGAGGTGCAGTCGAGAAAAGGCAGTGATTCTAGAATTGACACTAAAAGAACCTGAATTAAGAAGTGGAGACCCAAGGGAGGCCCAAACTTCACTGTATGAAGATCACTGATGTACCTAACCCTGAATTATACCCCACATCTTTAAAATAAAATTAAAAAAAATTTTTTTTTAAAGAGCCTGAATTAAATAAAAATAATACTTAAATGATAACTTTCTTGGGCAGGGCATCTAATTATGCCGTTAGTTGCTAAATGATAATCAGCAGGTCTCAGCAGTCCTGGGAAAGGAACTGAGGTGGCCAGGGCAACTGGGTAAGTGATGAAGAGAATGTTCTTTCTCTGGGCTGCTGTTCCATATGGAAACCACGAACCCCATGTGGCACCCGAATATGTGAGATGTTCCTAGTGAAGCTGAGGAACTGAATTTTAAGTTGTGCTTACTTTAAATTTATGGCATTTATGCCTAACATGTTCTAGATATTTCCAATCATTGATAATAATATCAGCAAAAATCCTACAATCACTTGTAAGTATATGATCTGCAAATTCCAGAAGGGAAAGGAGTCTCTTCGAGACCCGCCTGGGCAAGCAAGACCTCATCTCTACAATAAAATCAAAAAATTAGCCGGGCGTGGTAGCGCACGCCTGTAGTTCCAGCTATTTGAAAGGCTGAGGCGGAAGGATCGCCGGAGCCCAGCAGGTCGAGGCTGCGGTGGCCGGGAGCAGCCACTGCACTCCAGTCTGGGCGACAGAGTGAGACTCCAATTCAAAAAAAAAAAAAAGAAAAGCAAAGTAAGTTGATCTAGGCTATACATAGCTAGCGAGTGGCAGAAAAGGATCCCAGCCTTATATTATACTGTTACCTTTTTCAATACATTACTCTGGGAGTCAGAGATATTTGTTGAATGAGAAAATGATGTGAAATAAGTGTTTTAAAAAGATTAACATGGTGGCCATACCCAAGAAGGATTAGAGCAGAGAGACCAGAGGCAAGTCGATGAAAAAGGTCTCCCTGGAGTCCTGTCACTGGAAATGGAAAGAATAAATATAAGAAATACTGCCAAGCAAGAATATGAGACCTGGTGACTGGTGGTCTAAATTATTAAAAGGCAGAGAAGAAGGAGAACTGGGAAAGAAAAAACAAAACCCAGAAAGATTGGGTGGTGAGGTGGTCACTGGTGACCTTGACGAACACATTTTCAGGAAGAGAGTATTGCTGATTGATGGAAGCTAGGCTGCAGGTGAGTCAGGAGTGAGTCAGCGGTCAGGAAATGGAGGATGTGGGAGCAGACCACAAATTTGAGAAATTTGGAAGAAAATGTAGGAAATAAAACAATCTTGTGAGGAGGCTTCAGGGTCAAGCAAAATATTTGTTTTTTGTTCAAAGAAGGGAAAAAACCTGTGCACATTTGAAGACAGAAGGAAAGTAAGCAGAGGAAAGGAAGACATTAAAGGAATTAGAGAAAGAGGGACCTTTGTTCGCTGAAGGGATTAAAGGAGTGGGGGGGCATTGAATTGTAAGACTGTGCAACAGAGCTTTTCATGATGAAGAGAATGTTCTCTCTTTGTGCTGTTCCATATGCAAGCCACAAATCCCATATGTGAAATGTTCCTGGTAAGACTAAGGAAGTGAATTTTAGATCTTGTTTAACTTAAACGGTCATATATTCAAGTAGCTAGTACCTACCACTAAGGCAAGAGCCTTAGAGAACCAAAGATTTGGGGCTTTAGACTCTTCCTCTGACTCAGGAGAGAGCAGAAAGGGGGACAAGCCAGTGATATTCATATGCAGGGGAGGAAAAATGTGTTTGCCCCAGGCAGGTGACCTTGACTTTCATTGGTTATACTTGAGTCATAGTCACGTTAATAGATCATTAGATGAGGACATTTGATAATTCATAGCCCCACGTAGATGTTGTGGTCTGAGTTGTACTCCCTGCATCTGCCAGATGAGTGGAAGAATTGCTAAATCTCATATGGCACCACGTGTGTTCATCCTGTGTGTCTGTTGCTCTTGAGCAAGGTGCCCCTTGCTCATGGGACAGAGATGGACAGGACTCTTGATAGGTTCGCTGGGATTAAGACCACTTTTGACTGGGGTTTTCTGGTTTCTGAGTGACAGTAACACTCTCCTCTGACTTCCCAGCCCCCATTATGCTCTCACATCTCATGATCACTTTGGATCTGGATATTTTAAAGCCAAAAAGAGGTGATTCCCCTTAGAGGGATTTCTCTTAGACTTGGTAGAAGTTTTATCGAAGAATTTTCCACCCAGAGAAACAGGTGTATGTCTTGCTTTGTATCCTACAGGTAAACAAAGAGAGAGCCCCACATCGGCATCTGTGGCTGCCCTGAGATAACGTTGCCGTCATTTCTTGGGCGCACCCGCCCTGAGATGGTGGCGTGTGTTGTTTGGGCTGTTTTTCATAGCCACCGCAGCTGGGAATTCAAGATGCTATACTTAGGCAGAAGTCCATGAAGGAATTAATTGATATGAGCCAGAAGTTGATTGCCATTTAAGTACTCAGCCTTCACCATTGCCAAGTCTCCCTCTTTGCAGAAAGAACTGAGCTTGCCTGCAAACTGGCTCATTCAGGATGTGAGCACAAGATGGAATTCAACCTTTAATATGCTGCAACACCTGCTTGGAAATAAAGGGGCTCTGTGCTTTTCCCCCAAGGAGTTGACAGCTGACTTCATTACAGAGGAATCTGACGGAGATGGTTGAGGCTCCTCCTCAGTCTCAGGGGGCACTCACCCAGGAATGCAGTGCCAGTCAGACTTGGGCATTGGGATCCTGCCAGAAACTCGTGCTAAATCATCCCTCTTCCTTGAACTCTAGTTTTCAGTTGTTTTCTGTAGGAGCTTCCTCCACACAAGGGAGGTGGTAAGTGTCTCTGGCCTGCTGAAGCTAAGTGGAGAAGCATTTGCAGGTGTTCTGTAATAGGATCTGGATTTCTAAACTTCCTTTCTCAAGGGTTCTGCAATGTTGCACCCCAACAGGCACAAACAGACACAAAGTCGAGGCGGCCATGCTCTGCCGAGCGGAACCTGAGGGTTCACTGGAGTCCTTGTTCACGTTCTGGAAGAGACCCAGAGCTGCTCCGGAAGGCCTAGCCCAGCCTGCGGGGGCCCCTAGAGGGTCTCTGGTGCTGTGACCTTCCCTTTGGGCTGGAACACTGGTTATGCTTATCAGTTTTCAAAGTAGAATGCCAATCTTGTCACCTGTTTGCACGATTTCCAAAGCATGTTAGTCTGATCTCCATTAGCAACTTAGAATGTAGTGTATCTGCCTGGCATCAGAGAATATTAACTTTCTGTTGTGTTATCCCTCATCACTCAAAAAATCTATTAGAAATCTAAACATCCAGGAATGGGGGCAGACTTACATAGAACACATTCATCTGCTGGACTGCAACTCGGTATTAAGCAATGATTCTGAAGGCCACAGAGTAACTTCAAAACTGCATATAATACTGATTTCAAACAAAGCACAGCTGAAACTCGCATATATAAAAGTCACAGGATTATTTCAAAGCACACATTTTTTTAAAAGACTGGGATGAAAATAATTAGAAAAAAAATAATAGTTTGTGCAAGAGGTCAAAACAGGCAATTCGAGAGTCGGGCCTGGCCTCAAAGTATACCTCATATGGCCCACACGGCGGGGGGCAGCAGAGTTTGACTAAAAAAAAAAGGAATAGGTTGCCAACATTTGGAAATTGGAACATAGCACACAACCACCCGGGAGGCTGGCTCCTCCAGAGACATGGGGCAATCTGGCACCATGTCTGGCCTCTTTCCCAGCAGGCAACAGTCAGGCAGGTGAGCGGGGCGTTTACTTTCTAGGTTGCCAGTTGCTGCCCCCACCTCCCAGGCCAGATTTCCCCCTTGCTGAGTAATCCCTGGACCAAGTGCAAGTAAAGGTGATGGGATTCTGGGTCATTTCTCCCCTTCCTCCCTCTTCACAAACTTGTTATTATGTTGCTTTAGAGTTCATAGTCATGCAGTGCCTGGTTGTCAAAAGTCATGTTGAGGGGAGAGAATCTATCTTGACTCCTTAGATGTAATTTTGGGTCTGGGATGCTCACCTGAGAATGTTAGCTTG
The DNA here is from genome assembly GCA_963574415.1 of Tarsius wallacei. Lineage (NCBI taxonomy): Eukaryota > Metazoa > Chordata > Mammalia > Primates > Tarsiidae > Tarsius > Tarsius wallacei. The sequence continues at coordinate 6,334 of CAUYQG010160790.1, read as the reverse complement.
GGTTAGTTCAAGAACCTAGTGGTCCTCAAATGTGGCCACATTAGAATCACCTGGGAGCTTTTGATGTTGTTTTCACTCTAGACCAAAGCAGTCAAGAGGTATGGGGTGGCATTTAGGCAATGGAATCTTTTTAAGTTCCCCAGGTGATTCCAGTGTCAAGAAGGCTTAGGCCCTTGCAAGTCATATACAACTTTACATTAGAGCCGTTTCTCAACCTCTGTGCTGCTGACATTTTGGGCCAGATCATTCTTTATGATGGGAACCTCTCCTGTGTGTTGTGCAATGTTTAGCGGCATCCCTGGCCTCTACCCATAGATGCAGTAGCATTTCTCCAGATGAGAACCACTCCACTAAGCCGTACAATTACATTTGGGAATAGTCACCTACCCATATATACAAGGCCTTTGAGAAATTTCTTTTGGAATTAAGTGCTAGGGAAACATTTTATTTTTTGAAGAACTGATATAGTCCTTCCTTTCTGGAGGTTTCCTCCCCTTTACTACCAGGAAGCTCCAAGCCTATACTAAAATGTACTCAATCAAAATTGCAGTATAAAACGTAACACTTTAGTGTATTTTGTCCCCTTCGACTTTACACGATGCTGATGTTTCCTATTAACACATGTGCACCGGCAAATCTGTCACTTTCCTAATACTGATTGCAAGTGAAAATAAAAAAAAAAAATCTGAAGCTGGCTGCTGCAAACGTCTGTCATTAAGCACAAGTGAAATGGTCTTTTCTAAATTGTCACCTTTTTAACAATACAGCTGACAGTTGCAGACATATCCAGTATTTGCCTCAGACACCACTCTGACTAGCATTCCATACTTTGTACTCTTATTCGGATTATAAACTGAATATATATTACTCAGAAACAGAATTTGCAAAGACGTAAATTCACATCAGTAGCAACCAGGAACAGAATTTGGAATCATGTAATTTCACATCAGCGATTGCAAATGAGTTAATGTTGTGTTAATCTCTATTTTTCAGTTGCTTTATATCCTTAGAGAATGAGGTAGAACATAAATATAAACAAGGTAACAACCCAGAGGTGGGGAATGACTGTTGCAAGCACCGTTCAGTATTTATGATCCAAAGAATGACAGGTTCTAAGAGCAAGGCCCTGCCAAGTATGAACAACCTACCTCTTAATCATTAGAGGATCAACCAGTTTTCTAGAACACGTAAGGGTCAATGCCTCCAGCCTCCCAGCTTTGTCTGGAAAGAGGCTGAACTGTGTGTGTTGAAGGAGCCCAATGACGAGAGAAGGATGGGCACAGCCTCCGTTACTTCCTAAGAATTCCAGCTCCTGGTGTTTACCAGCATCTGGGAAGTCTCTGAGAGGCAAGGCTGTTAAGGCAACTTGGGATCCATCCCTGGGATAACACCGTCACCTGCCTTCTGTAAATACAAAGCAGCTTACTTTTAGTAAAATATAACTCACGCATTAATAACCAGAAGTTTTAAAGCTTTTAAAAAATCATTATTAAGTGTGGCTATTTCATTTTAAATGCAAAATCCTGAATAGACGAGAGATCTTAATTTTTTAAAAATATAGCTGAGTATTTTAATTATAGATGTACTTGCATATTCTCAGCATACTTCATTATTTATGTAGCCGGTGAAAAAGCTTTTTAATTAAATAGCATGCTGGCAATCCATTGTGAGATGTATAGATGCATGTTTCTCTGGCATTAAAAAGCTAAATACAGTTGCTGTCCAACTTACAATGAGATTATGCGACGTAACCCCATTGTAAGTCTAGGAGCACAATGGATGTGTACCACTTTTGCACCATTGTAAAGTCATTGTAAGTTGAACCATTGTAAGTCGAGGACCATCTAGAAACATACTAAAACACTCTGGCAAAGTTATATATACTTTAATCACTATGAAATACTTGTTTCTGAATATTAAACTTTGGCTAAACTTTCAGAATATTGGTATCATAGCAGTGTAATTTACCACCACTCTGCTTGACTATCCACATTTAATGCATTCAAGTGATTTGTAAAGGAGAGTAGAGGTTCTCAAAGTGTGGTCTCCACACTGACAGTAACAGCTTCACCTGAGAACTTCTTAGAAAGGCACATTTCTGAGTCCCGCCTCAGGCCTGCTGAATCTGCAACTCTGGTCACTGGGTCCAGCAGCACCTCGTGATGTAATAAGCCTTCTATGTGATCCAGATGCAGAATGAGGTTTGAAAACCATGGAGTGAGGGTTATGTCTTAAAGTACTGGTAATTTAGGTTTCACTTGGTGGGTCCCTGGTGACAGGTGGTCAGAATTAAGTCAATGGGTCTATGCTTTCCACTTACCCGCCAAAAAAGTACTCTGAGGATTCTCGCTTGCTTAAGATTCAAAGTTCTGCTTGAGGCCATCAGAGTTTAAATGGGGTCAAAAGACTCACAGTGGCTTAAGCATTTTAAGCACGATTTGGATGAAAGTTGCCCATGAGTATCAGTTCTATACTTACCAAATCTGACTAAACACGTATATTAGGGTTCAACTTACACATTGCAATTCTTCTCTTCTTTCAGAAAAAAAAAGCTCTAAAATGAGAACTCCTACTTATCTACCATTTGATGGCAGCCTTTGGTAATGGCAACCTTCCAGAGACACCCCACGCCTGAGTGAAGGCTGATGACCAAGTTTCGTTACCTACCCTGGCTTGACAAACCAAGGCCAGGAGGTGACGGCATCTTCCACTGGGAGTCAGTGCCAGAACTAGAACTAACAACCATCTGACTCCCTGCTCTGTGCTTTGTCTTCTGAATGAACAATGCTGCTTCTTAAGTACACATAAGCCAAACTGCCTCTCAAATTGCAGCCATCTACTTTGAGTTCAGATTTGCACAGCATGACATGAATTGGGCTGCAAATTATGCAGAAAACAGCCATCACATCCATCTGTGATGTCAGAATCCTCAAGTACAATGTGACCTGTTAGCATGGAAGAGAGTGGAAGGATCCTGGGTCTGATGCCTTCCCTATGTGGTATTAAGAATATCCTCCCAGCTGCATTCGGACCAGTGTGAAAAGGTTAAATATGATTGAAGTAATGCCCATGATGTGCTCAAGAGCAGATTTCATATCCAAGGGTGCAGGCAATTAGATTTTTTTTTTTAATGGTATAGTAACTAGAAAAAGAAAACACACAAATACACTCATACCTAATGGTAAACTGAATTTATTTCCTCTTGGAAAACAATTCCAGTAATCTCCAGGTTCAGACCGCAGAGTAAACATTAATAACAGTAACATACAGGTTAGTTCAACTGATTCAAGAATTTGGCTGTGTGAAATCATTAAGGAAAACCTTGAACACTCAAAGCTTCAAATGTATCCAGGAAAAAAAAAATTCTTTGACAGTCTACATAACAACTATTGCATATATAGTGATGCTACCTGTCACATTGCAAGGCTTACAAATATATATACGGGCCTTATCCAGCTGTGGGGTCCTGGTCTGTGAGAAGATCTCTTCATGGTTTGCAAGAATCTTCAGCAATAAAAAATAGTCTTGGATTTAACCGTTGATATACCAAAAGAGAAATTCTAGGCTTAAGTATAAATAAAAGGAAGTCCAGACATAGTCTCATGTGGTTGTTTTTCATCTTTCTTCCTTGAAAATACTTTATCTTAAGCCATTTGCTCACATTTCTTTTTTAAAAATCTTGTCTGAATAGGGCCCAAGTCCACTTGTCTTTATAAGACCATTTTAGTATCAGACGACATAATACATGTGCAACACTTTATATACAAGGAGTCTATCCGGTGCGCAAAAGTTCAAACACATGAACATCCAACAGTTTTGATAATACAAGTTTTATGGTACAATACAATGTTTCTGAATAATATACATTAACAATGAAAGTTTCGTGCAAAGAGTAAAACATGTTCCCTTTTTGTGCCACAAAAGTCATTCTCCTTGAGAGACCACATTTGCACTAACTGCTGTGTTGGGTCATCGTATGGTTCTGTAAAAAAAAAGGAGAGAGAGAGAGAAAAAACAAACTTCAGTGATTTCATTTTAATTAGACCAAGCATATATGCATGCTGATTGATTTATAACGACATGAACCATGTGTTTCTGCCTCTGATGAATAGGTGCTCACCGGTGCCCTCGTTCCTATGTGCCCCCAGGGAAAAGCAGATCCAGGCATCCCCTGAACCTGCTGCCTCCAGTGAGGGCCCGAGAGAGAGGTGGGACTAGGAGACACTGTGAGCTGAGATGGCTGGCATTTTGCCTCTTTTCTGCCTCTGTCATGCCCTTCCACAATACTCTCTCACCATCCACCGTCTCCTCACATCAAAATAGGGCCCGATGTTCAAGACTAGAGTAGCACTGTTTTAACTGCTGTATGTGCCTGTGCATGATTTCCATTGATTGCATATGCTTTTGCTCTGACTCCTCTGAGATGATGAACGTCTTGACAGCTGGGGCTCTATCTGTCCCTGCATAAGGTGTTAAAGGCAAGAGCTACCTGGCTGATGATGGACAGAGGGGGCAGCCCCTCTCCTGAAGGTGAGCTGCAGGCTGTGGTAACACGAGGGCTCAGGAGCAGATCACAGTAGCCTGCCCTGACTCCCCTGGCCCAATGCTCTTTTTCTCGGTGGATGCAGCCTTTATTGTATTTTGCTATTCTCCTCTCCATCCATGCCAGCATGTCCCCTTACTGAGTGAACAACCTCTTTTCAAACTGAGAGCGGGCAGCGGGGATACCTGGGCAACTCAGGATCATCAGCCAGGCCATGACAGTGAACACTTGGCAGGAAGGCTGCAAACCTGGCCTGGATGATGGTCACATTCTTTACGGAGCATGGTCACAGGCCTCAGGGCATTTATTTGGAGCATAAGCCTGGAGATGTCCTGATCCCCAATCTCCCCCTCTTCACTTTCCCCAAATCACATTCTCCTATCACTCACCTGTACACCCCCAACTCCCTTCTGATCAGAACCCTGGGATCTAGCTCAAAATATCACCACTCCCATGCTTATCCCATCTAAAACCGATCTCTCCTTCTTCTGATTTCCTACTGTGCTTTACAGAGCTTATGTCCCACACATCTCAGATCTTGTCTTACGGTCATTTGTAGGCCAGGCTCTCACCCACGTCAGTAATTCTGATGCTCATTCATTTATTCATTCCTCTTCAAGCATCTTCTGTTAAACATTTTGTATCACCGCTTGGCATGTGCCATAGCCCCACAATGTTAAGGAAAGAGGATTTACTAACCGAATGACCAACTGACAAGGCAAGGGCTGATGGAGAGAAAAGGCATGGTCCCTGCCATCCAGCCTTCAAAGTACTCACAGTCTAAAGAAGCTCATGTGGGCACGTGACACTAAAGCAAGAGAACAAGGAGTCTATTAGAAAGGAACACAGTAGCCAGGCATCTGTAATCCCAGCACTTTGGGAGGCTGAAGCAAGAGGATTGCTTGAGCCCAGGAGTTCGAGACCAGCCTAGGCAATATAGTGATTTCTTGTCTCTGAAAATTAAAAAAAAAAAAAAAAAAAAAAAAAAAAAATTAAGTGGGGTGTGGTGGGGTACACATTTAGCCCTAGCTACTTGGCAGGCTGAGGTGGAAGGATCACCTGGACCCAGGAGTTCAAGGCTATGGTGAGCTATGATTTTGCCACTGTACTCCAGCCTGGGTGACAGAGTGAGACCCTGACTTAAAAAAAAGAAAAAAAAGAAAGGAACAAAGTAATCACAGCCACACCTGCCTAGCCTTTGGCGAAGGTTTTGTAGTGGGGGCAGCACACTGACATTTTTGCTAAGATTAGAAACACAAGGCCCAGAGACACACATGGGTCAAGGCAACAGAGCAAGAATATGCAAAGCATGTTCATGGACCTGCAACTTGTCCAGATTGGTTGAATTCTTCCAGAATGCTCTGAATCAAGTGTACTGATAGAACATGAAGGTAGAGGTTTTTGGGGCAAGAATCTGAGCAGTTTTATGTGCCTGGCGAGGGAGCTCAGACTTTGTCTTATAAGTGAAGAGAAGCCATTGGAGTATTTGAAGCAGGGGGCTTTGTCTTAGGGATCTTGGTTATCTCTTCATGCCATAATAACTAGCAAACTGCTGGCTCCCTGGATGTGCTGAGTGAAGAGAGGCTCAGCTGCTGTGGACATTTGCCCAACTGGGGGAGGTGGAAGCCTTGAGAGGAGGACCCAGGTCTTTCCACCCCCATTTCAAACTTAGCTCATTTTTACATTTTTAACCCTTTCCCCAGTGAACCTGAGGATACTTGTGGGTGGTGCTTGTGGATGTGGCTTTTAGCTCAAGATTAAGAGAAAAAAAAAAAAAAGAAGAAGAAAAAA
>CAUYQG010160786.1:0-47734 GCA_963574415.1 Tarsius wallacei | reverse complement strand
ATCGCCAGAGCCCGGCAGGTCGAGGCTGCAGTGGCCAGGAGCAGCAACGCACTCCAGTCTGGGTGATGGAGTGATACTCCAACTCAAAAAAAAAAAGAAGGACAATTTGTCATTTGTGACAGCATGTATAAACATGATGCTAAGTGAAAGATATATAAGAGCCAAGATATAGGAACAACCCAAGTGTCCATCAGTGGATGAATGGATAAGCAAAATGTGGTGTAGAGGCCGAGGGAAAACTTCCCCTCCCCTCAGAGTTTTACTGAAATATCAAAGGTTTACTGGCAAAAGGAAGATTAATAGGAAAAAAGGGGATACAGATTTATTTATTTTTATTTTTTTGAGTTGGAGTCTCACTCCATCACCCAGACTGGAGTGCGTTGCTGCTCCTGGCCACTGCAGCCTCGACCTGCCGGGCTCTGGCGATCCTTCCGCCTCAGCCTTCCTAGTAGCTGGAACTACAGGCATGCGCTACCACGCCTGGCTAATTTTTTGATTTATTGTAGAGATGAGGTCTCGCCAAATTGCCCAGGCGGGTCTCGAACCCATGGGCTCAGGTAATCCACTCACCTCAGCCTCCCAAAGCACGGGATTACAGGCTGAGCCACCGAGCCTGGCTGATACAGATTTATTAACGTGCACAGAAGTCTTAATAAATAGAATGCTAAGAAATGGCCAGATGGTTGGTGCTTTTATGCCATCTTGAGGTTACAGAAAGAATGGGGGCTGGAGTGTGGCAAAATAGGTTACGGGACGGGGAGAAGAGGAGGTCTGGCTGCAAAGATGGTCTTGTTATACAGATGAAACTTCATAGGTAGTAGCCCTCAGAGATAGTAGATAGTCAGACTTTCAAAGGTGTCAGACTCAGTTAATCTTTTCTAAATCCAGACAAGGGAGGACCTCAGAGAAAGCCTGGCTGCATCTGTGCAGATTTTCTCTACAGATGCAATTCTTTCCCACACAAGACAGCTTTGCAGGGCTACTTCTGTTTGCTGGTCCTCTGAACAGCCATCTCAAACAATATTCAAGGAGTATATTTTGGGATGAAATATTTTGGTTTCCTTCAGTGGTATACATATACAATGGACTATTATTCAGCTTTAAAAAAGAAAGTCGGGCTCGGTGGTTTAGCCTGTAATTTCAGCATTTTGGGAGGCCAAGGCGAGTGGATTGCCTGAGCCCGCGGGTTCAAGATCAGCCTCGGCAACATGGCAAGACCTCATCTCTACAATAAATCAAAAATCAGCTGGGCATGGTAGTGCATGCCTGTAGTTCGGCTACTTGGAAGACTGAGGTGGAAGGATTGCCAGAGCCCAGTAGGTCCACGCTGGGGTGGCCGTGAACATGTCACTGCACTCCAGGCTGGGTGACAGAGTGAGACTCCAACTCAAAAAAAAAAAGAAGGACAATTTGTCATTTGTGACAGCATGTATAAACATGATGCTAAGTGAAATAAGCTAGACACAGAAGAACAGATACTGCATAATTCCACTTATATGAAGTATCTAAAATAGTCAAACTAATAGAATGGCGGTTTCCAGGACTGGAGGAAAGGGGAAATGGGTAGGCATTGTTCAAAAGGTACAAAGTTTAACAATATGAATACATCTTAGAGATCTACCATATGACATAGAGCCTATAGTTAACAGTACTGTATCATATACTTTAAAATTTGCTAAAAAGGTAGGTTTTTTTGGGTCAGGGTCTCACTGTGTCACCCAGGCTGGAGTGCAGTGGCACAATCACAGCTCATTGCAGCCTCAACATCCTAGGTTCAGATGATCCTTCCACCTCAGTTTCTTGAGTAGCTGGGACTACCGGTATGCGCCATCATGCCTGGCTAATTTTTTGATTTTTTTTTGGTAGAGATGAGGTCTCACTACGTTGCCTAGGTCTTGAACTCCTAGGCTCAGGAAATCTTCCCATCTCAGCCTCCCAAATTGCTTGAATTATAGGTGTGAGCCTCTGCACCCGACCAAGAGGATAGATCTTATGTTGTGGTCTTATCACTAAAAATAGAAAGAAAGAAAGAAAAAGAAAGAAAGAAAAGAAAGAAGGAAAGAAAGAAAAAAGGGAGAAAGAAAAATGGGGGAAGGAGGGAAAAAAGGAAGAAGGAAAGAAAAATGTTAGGAAGAAACTTTTGGAGGTGACGGATAAGTTTATGGCATTGATTGTGGTGATAGGTATATACTTAGCTCTAAACTCATCAAGCTGTATACATTAAATGTGTGCAGTTTTTTGTATGTCAATCATCTCTCAATACAGTTGGTTTTTAGGAAAAACAATACAGTATTGTGCACTTCAAAAGTTGTTAAGGGGGTAAATCTCATGTTAAATGTTCTTATCACAAAACAAAAACCCAAACAAAGGGTCACGAGAAAACTTGGGGAGGTGTTGTGGATATGTCTATTACCTTGATTGTGGTGTTGATAGGATGAGTGTTTGTGTATCTCCAAACTCATCAAATTGTACACATTAAATATATACAGTTCTTTATATATCAGTTATATCTCAATAAAACTCTTTTTTTTTTTGAGTTGGAGTCTCACTCTGTCACCCAGGTTGGAGTGCAGTGGCACGCTCCTGGCCACCGCAGCCTCAACCTGCTGGGCTCCGGCGATCCTTCCGCCTCAGCCTTCCAAGTAGCTGGAACTACAGGCACACACCATCACGCCCGGCTAATCTTTCATTTATTGTAGAGACAAGGTCTCTCCAAGTTGCCTGGGCTGGTCTCGAACTCATGGGCTCAGGCAATCCTCTCACCTCGGCCTCCCAAGCCTGGGATTATAGGCTTGAATCAATGAAACTTAAAAATTTTTTTTTCTATAAATTCCCTCAACAGGACTTCCAGATCTTCAAGCACAGACAGCAGCCGATTGCACGTGCTGTTACCACCTGTCGCTCCCATGCTGCCTCTGAGCCACTCCTTCGCCTTTTCATCAGCAGCTGGTACACTAAATATTTTTTTTTTTAAAGAGAAAGAAACCTGCTCAGCCTGTAATCCCAGCACTTTGGGAGGCCGGGGCAAGTGGATTACCTGAGCCCGCAGGTTCAAGACCAGGCCGGGCAACTTGGCAAGACCTCGTGTCCACAATAAATCAAAAATTAGCTGGGCTTGGTAGCACGTGCCTGTAGTTCTGGCTACTTGGAAGGCTGAGGCGGAAGGACTGCTGGAGCCCAGCGGGTCGATGCTGGGGTGGCTGTGAGTGTGCCATTGCACTCCAGCCTGGGTGACGGAGTGAGACTCCAACTCAAAAAAAAAAGAGAGAAAAATACCTGATGTTGAGCTGCACTCTGCATCCTAGGGAAGACTTACGGTTTATATAGGAAAAGGGAAGAAGAGAGGAGGGAGAATGAGGTAGAGATGTCTTGAAGAGAAGATGAAAATAAACGAGGGACTGTGGGCCAGATGGTGAATCACTTTCATATCACTAAAGCAGAAGATAAGGCCGTCTATTGGGAATATAATAGGAGTTATTGGGAAAAACAGGAAAGTCTGAAGTTGCCACTGTGGAGAGTTCGCTTGAGGGTCAGAGAAAATGGATAACAGATGAACAGATCTGCATGGGTGGCATTTTGTGACCTGAAAGAGAAGCAGAGAAATCTTTGCCTACAGATGGGGATAGGAATTATAGACATAGTGAGAATCAGGGAGACCAAGGAATTATGGAATCAAATCAAAGAATGTTAGAGCTGTTGAAAATGGAGGTTGAGATGATGCTGGATTGGGTGCAGTATATTGCTCTGTGGATTCTTTGACGTCACCACAGAAAAACATTTCAGAGCGAGTCCTGAGTATAGTTTAAGAATTTTATTAGAAAGAAAAAGATATGCCCAATGGGCATGTGTGCCTTAAGAGAAAAGACATGTGCTGGCCTTTGACAGAAAGTTTTATATACTTCCACAACCATGATTAGGCAAACCATGAGCTAAGAGTGGTAGGATGCAGGTATCTGGTCAAAAGTTTTATTTACCATCTCTCAACCTTCTAAGGTCACAAGGACAATCTAAATGATTAAAGTCATTGCCTAACTAGGTTTGGGGTTTTCCTTAGAAAATCATTTCTGTGTTTTGGGTAATTTCCTGTTGTTTCTGTGATTTACTGCACTGGAGTTCCACATTCCGGGCTGCAAGGTGGTCAGGTCTGATGTGCCTGGTCGGCTGGGTGAGGTCATGTAATGATAAGACAGATGTCTGAATGCTTACCCTATTTGAATTTAAACCTGTCCAAGAAAACTTATCTATGTCTAACCTGCACTAAATAACCTGCCTCAATTCCAATTTAATTGCACATTTTAGGCAATTGAGACCCTAAGGGTGGATGGCCCAGGTTCATACAGCTAGTTGGTAGCAGACCAAGGACTGATGAAGGTCTTGGACTGATGAGTTGGGTTGTGAGCAAGAGGAATGGACTCTGGATGACTTAAGAAAACAGATTCTCCTACTGGATGTGAGGAACCAAAGGGAAAGCTGAAGAACCAGGCTTGAGAGTTGGACCAGTGTGCTCTGAAGATCCAGGGGACAGAATCAAATGCAATCCCTTTAAGGCCCTGGTGTAGAACAAATTATCCAATCATTCCCTACCGTTTTTTGTTTTTTGTTTTTTGCCACTCAAGATTCAAATTATTGGGAGAAAGAAGTAGATTGACTAAGTTTTACAAGATAACTTGAGAAGTTGTGTCACCCAGACTACATACAATGGGAGAGAGGCAATTTTCTCCAAAGTGGTGCTGTTGCCAGAGGGTGGAAAGATGTAGAGAATTGACAATAACAGATATCCTAGCTACTATGGTGATGACAAAGCAATATAGTATAGTGGAAAAATCAGGGACTCCAGAGCCTGACATCCTGTTCTATCCTAAGTATCTCAGGCAAAGTACCTGAGAACTCTTTATGCCTCAGTTTCTCCATTGGTAAAATGAGTATAATAGAATTAACTACATAGGTTGTTGAGATGATTCGATGAGTGTGAAATGTAAAGGGCCTACCAAGTAAATGCTACCAAAGGATTAGCTATTTTAGCCATTTTAAACTAGATGCATACTTTTCTACACCAGCATGCAGTTGCCTTAGTGGGCAGCTCATGAAGGCTGCTTTTACTGTCTTAGTCCTTTCCAGCTGCTTGTTCTCACTTTTTTTTTTAATCACTCATACCCACCTCACCAATTTGCAAGCTAGCTGGTGCAGGCTAGAGTTCAGCATCCGGCTAATGATGACAGTTCCATTCTTCAAGCCTGAGCAAAGGACCTACCCTAGGCAACTGTGATTTTGAGGTAGCTGTGATGAGAAAACACATAGACCTTAGAATCTGAAGTCCTGTGTTTGAATCCCGGCCCTGGTACTCGTCTATTCATTAACTTGGGTACATTAGTTAACATTTCTGAATTTCAGTTTACTAATTTGTAAAATGGGGATAATTTTGCTCTCTTCACAAGGTTGTTACATTTACATGGAGTAATGTATGAAAGTGACATTCAAAGTGTAAAATAATGTACAAATGGATGTCCTAATCCTGGCTGGGTCAGATACTCTTAGGTTGGAAACTAACCTTCTATCATGAGGTTGTTCTTGCAGAAGCCACTTTTCAATAGGTGTAGTGGACTGCAGGTGGCTAGCACTTCCCAAGAGACTGGGACTTTTGACAGCTTCCATAGAGAAAAGGAAAAAGGTCCTGGTTGTCAAAATGTCCTCACCACCAGGGTTATTGAGCTCAATTAACAAGCAGCAGCCTGGACTTTCCCCTGGCTATATAAATGCAACCAATTGATAGTGGCAGTACCCAGGACAGGTTTTCTGCACACTAAAGCCACAATTATATAAAGATGCCACTCTAATGTGTTCGAATCATAATTGTGAGTGATTTGGTTTGTGCTAAAATTCTGTTTGGATGGAATGTAGTTTTGCTATATTGCCTCATTTGTCGAATGAGGGGATTGGGTGGTTCTGACCTTTTGCAACTTACTTCACTAGAAATCTGTTTCCTTATCTACAGAATGTAAGAGAGGGACCAAATGATCTATATGTGGCTTCTGACTTCTGAAGTTCCTTGTTTCTTTTATCACAACTTGTGATAATTTTATTTCCTTACTTATGTATTTAATTTTTGGATTATCACATACACTTGAATATGTCTCATGGAGGTAGAGATCATGACTGTTCTGTCCACTATTCTATCTGCTGGATGCTTAGCATACAGTAGGTGCTTGATAATGATTTTATAAATAGTTAATATGGTTCTTTGGTCTGATAAAGTAGAGCTATATTTTTTCCAGAGACTGATGGATTATAACTATTTTGTATACATGGTCTGGATTTTTTTGGGATACATGGTACTGCTTAGCACTAATCGTAACTTGACATTTTAAATAATTATCCAGCCCTGATTCAGTGAAGATGCACCATAATTCTGTCATATATCTGTATAAGGTCAATTTTAAAGATAAGGAAATGGAAATATACATACTTAGATGTATGGATGGGTCTGGGCCCATTTCACTGAGCGTGTACATGTCAGAGGACTTAGCTTCCATGCTTTCCCTCAGTCACCAATACTCAAGGATGTTACTTACATGCTATCTTTATATCCGGCACTTGAAATATGTGTGAGCACTTGAGCTTGCACTGTTGTTTGGTCTGTAAAAGGGAAAATGAAACATAAATACATTGACTTTGACCTTGAGATCATCAATTAAGCCCAAACAGGTTTACAAAAGAAGCTTTTAGTTTCTTAAAGATATTAAGATTGCTTAGAGCACCAAAAGAGCAGGGGCCCAGACCAATTACATCTCATTTTATGAGCCCTGGCGAGGATATATATTTGATTCTTGCTGTTTGTCCTCACAGAGTCCTTCTTTTTTCATAAATCAAGACCAATCAGCCATAGAAACATGAAATTCCATTTATATTCTCAAATGACTAATGGCTTGGCTTTTGGTCTTTTAGTTCAAATTCTGATGAAACAGAATAGTAGCCAAGTGTAATTAGCAAATGGACCCTGTCAGGTCTGGCCACGTGCATGTCCACAGGGACTCAACCTGAGCGCCAGTGTATGCATCCATTTTGTCCTGCTATAACAGAATACCTAAAACTGGGTAATCTATGAGAAACAGAAATTTGTTTCTCATGTTTCTGAAAGTTGGGAAGTCTAAAATCAAAGTGCTGGCATCTTGTGATTGCCTTCTTGTGGTGTCATCCCACGGATGAAGCACAAAAGAGTGCATACAGAGAGTGAGGGGGCCGAGCTCGTTCTTTTATAAGGACCCCACTCCCAAGATAACAAACCCACTCTTGTGATAATGGCATTAACCTATTCATGAGGGCAGAGGTCTAATGACCTCTTACAAGTTCTGCCTTTCAACACTGTTGCATTGGGGATTAAGTTTTCAACACATGAACTTTGGGAGGCACATTCAAACTGTAGCACCTGACCTACACTTTACTTTAAAAAGTAACCAGTAATAAGCATGACCATGACTGGAGAGAGACTGAACGACTGCTCCTGCTTTTCCTAAAATCCATCTCCAAACCAGCAGTATAAGAGTCTCTGACTCAGAGAGACTGCTGTGAGACTTTGCTAGCCTACACTTTGTAGGATATGATTTTCCCAGAGGAGAGAAAGTGTTGTCTATTGAATGCCTTGTCTAATATCTCAAAATGTGTATCTCTCTTTCCAATAACCCCTTATTCTAATGTCAATAATTGCATAATGGGTTTCTTGATATAATTGTGTAGGTTGATTCCAAATCTGGAATATTCCAGATATATCTTTTGGGTATAGAGTAGGAAAACAGGAAATACTTGGTAAAATGGAAAGACAAGTGGGGTGGAGTGCTGTGTAATATTAACATTAGAATATAATCTTCTGGAGCAAATCCATTTTTTGTTGCTGAGTATTCAAGACAGCAGAAATTTGCATTTTCGGTTAACACACTCAGCAATAACAGCCTTCTATACTGTCACAGTCTAGGAATCTCCAATCCCAGCTCCATTACTTTTGCTCTTCCTCAGCAGGACACTTCCTTTAAGATGAGGACATAAAGCCTCTGGCTCACAGGCCTGAAAACTAAGTAAACACAGCCAGTCATGACGGATAGTAGGAGGAGAGATTTAAAACATCCCTTCCTGGGCTTTAAAACCCAGCGCCTACAACCTTTTAGATTCACCTTGGGATCATAACTCTAGATATGTGCTTTCCACTTGGGTGTGAGAGATAGGCCAAGCTAAGTCATCACATCTATTGAACACCTTCTAGGCGTAAAGCAATTTGTGAGAGAGGGAGAAGAGACAGGGAACCAGCACTGGAAATGATCAATATTGTTGAGCGAAACCAACAGCTAAGCCACTGAGAGTTTTCCAACAGGAGTGTGCACAGTTAGATCTGAATTACAGAAAGGTCATCCTGGAATAGATGTGAGCTCAGGAGCATGAAGATTCTGTTATAGGCAAGAACTGATGATGATTTAGATTAACCTGTTAGCAGAAGGGATGAATGGGTGAAGCAGCCTGATGAGACATTTTGGGGGTAGACTCAACTGATTTAGTGATTCACTGAAAATGAAGGGGAAGAGGGAGGAGTCAGCTGAGCTTTTTAGCCATGGTGCCTAAGACAATGAGCACAGAGGGTAGAGCCCATTTAAGAGATGGAATTTTAATTTTGATTGACTCTAGGACATTTAGGCAATGAACAGTAAGTAGATGGAAATAATAATCAAGAGCATGGCAGAAAGTTGGGGGGTAGAGAGAGAGTGAGAGATTTAGGAGTCATCAGTGTAAAAACGGATCAATGAAATATCCAAGTTTAAAACTGTTGTCACCTAAGTGTCTTCCCAACATGGTGGCTGTGCTCATAGATCTTTTCACTTATACCAACAGCCGCTTCTTGAAAAAGAGGCAACAAATAAAGCAAAGCAACCAACAGCGGAAGCTGGGCGTGTGATTATTCACCTGTGCACGATGGCAACAGAACTAATGATTCAGCCAAGCATGGCTTTTGACTGATGAGGACATTGCTTGCAAAGTACATATTACACTGGAACCTACTCTGGATCAAGGCCACATCTGTGGAACTTTTGCTAGGATCTTTCTTTCTCTTTTGTGGCTGGCCTTTGGAAACTCAACTGGTAGGAGCTACATCTCTTCCTCTGCCTTGGGTCTGTATTGTCCTTCTAATGTATGCAGATGGGTGCTGAGATTCAATGGTAATGAGTTCATGAGCATTTGGGCATTGGGTGTTAAAGCATTTCTACTTGCTTCAACTTTCTGGAGATGATAATGGCATCAAATTTTAAGCAACCCAAAAAGCTGAACCTTGGTTGAAAACAAAAATTCTCTCCTAAGTAGGTATTAATGACAAACAACTGTGTTCTTTTCTTTCCATCTTGGAATTGAAATGTACTAAATGTGTTTTCAAAAGAAAATAAATTCAGTGTGGGTAACATAGTGAGACGTTATCTCTACAAAAATTCAAAAAAATAAGCTAGAAATTGTGGCACATGCTACTTGGAAGGCTGAAGTGGAAGGATCGCTTGAGTACAGGAGGTTGAGGCTGTGGTGAACCGTGATCATGCCACTGCAATCCAACCTGGGCAACAGAGTGAGACCCTGAGACCCTGACTTGTAAAAGAAGAACAAAACGGTAAGGAAAAGAAAGCATTGCTGCTTTGGTGTCTACTGATTGCTGTTTGAGGGCAAATCCACTTCCTTTGGTTCATATTCTGTGAGGTTATCTTAAAGTATACTTGACACAAGCATCCTACAAGCTTGACAACGCATAGGGCCTGATCACTTGCCATGCAAAGATTTCCCCTCATTGCTGTTACTCCATTTAAGAAAGGTCTTAGATGAGTGTGTAGGATATGGACCATGTATCCATCAAGACCACAAGCATTGCTTGGGATTTTAATTGCTGTATTGACAGTTCATTGATGTCATGTAGGGTACTACCCAACATTTATTAAGTAATTCTCCACAGTACAAAATGTGACATTTAGGAAGGTCTCCCAAATGATGCTGCCCAATAAAACAACACCTCTATGTCTTGTAGAAATTCAAACGGCGCTTCCAACACATACAATGCTATGTTCAGGTACACAGTCACAGAACATGGAACGTTGCTGCAGATCAAGTTTCATGGTGTACTCTCGGTAGGTTACTGAGAAGTCTCCAAATGTTCTGGATGAAGCTGCTTTCTTCTGCAGAAGTGAGTCTGAGCATCACATTTTAGGATTGTTTCTTCCGAAAGACCTAGTCAGGGCTGTCTCAAGGGTGGCCTGTTTGAGGCCACATACAGAAGAGAATTTGTGTGATTATCAGCACCTGGAAGCTATGAAGCTCTCTCAAATGATTAAGGAGTAAACAGGAGGCCTGGCTCAATCTTTATAGACTAGAGTGTCCGATTTAGAAGGGATATCAGAGATCACCTTATCCTAACCTTTTCATTAACCAGAGAGATTAAGCATCTTGCCTGACATAGTCTAGACAGTGGCAGAACTGGGACTGGAAATGTAGGTGGCTCCTTTGTAAGCCTGAGGCTGTCCTGTTCTTCTGAACTCGATTATGGAAGGGCAGCGGAACAAAGGAATGAGGGTAGCATTAACATTAGGAGACTGTGTTTAGTTTCTCTAACTCAATCATGGCTAGGAAGACCTTTGGTGTGAAGATGGGCCCTATCTGCCCTTCTGAAATGGTAACTTGAATGGGGACAAGGAGCTTATTTCAGGGGTGCCATTTGCCGAATCTCCCCCAAATCACTTTTTATCCTTGGCATTATAACAAAGCATGACAAATAGCACTAAATTGTGGTGGTCACACTGTCAAACTGTTTGCTGCCAAGGACCAGAGTACAAATACCAAACAGCTTTGTGGGGTGGTATTGGGGCAGATAGGATTTGCTTGGATGTAATGGGACTGAGTCTTCTGGTGAATGTGGGCTGCCCTTGCAAAGAGCAAAGCAGTCAGAAAACTGTTCTCATTCAGCCATGATGCAGTTTTTTAGTAATTAATGCTAGGAGATGCTCAGAAGGATTCAGGAGAGAAAAACATATGTTTACTTCTTTTACACTTTGTTTGAAATAGTTGGAGAGAGAATATAATTACAAAATCAGGGCCAGGTGGGTGACTCATACCTGTAATCCCACAACTTTGGGAGACTGAGGCAGGAGAATTACTTGAGGCCAGGGATTTGAGACCAGCTTGGGCAACATAACAAGACCTCATCTCTACAGTAGATAGATAGATAGATAGATAATAAACAAACAAACATTAACTGGGAATGGCACATGCCTGTAGTCCCAGCTACTCAGGAGGCTGAGATGGAAGGCTTACCTACCTGAGCCCAGGAGGTCGAGGCTGCAGTGAGCTGTGATTGTGCCATTGTAACCCAGCCTGGGTGACAGAGTGAGACCCTGATTTAAAAAATAATCAGCATTTTAACACGCTGAAGTTTGGTTTAGTTCAGGGTCCTTTGAATACTCTCCACAATACCTTTGAAAATTGTTATCAATGGTCCTGTGTTTCCCATGACTCCCAATGATCTGTTTTCCTCTCCAAGCTGGCTTTGTGTTCAATGGCCCTTTATGGCAGGGGCTGAATGTTTGTCTCTAAATGTTGTCTTCCCCCGTCACCTTATCTGGCTGATCTTTGCTATGTCTGCATGGAAACACCTTTGCTAAGTTCAGATGTACTGCTTACTAACCTACTTACAAAAACCCACCAGTTATTTTCACAGAAGCAGAATCCTCTAAAAGCCTGGAGTTTTATGCTCCATGTGTCACCAGACAGCTGTTCAGCTTTGTGCTGCTTACGATGGAGGGGCTTACAACTGTGAGTCACTTGTACCATTCCACAGGGCGAGGGAGGTTGATGGTTAGGACACAAGGATCTTGTGCTGAATTGTACCTGAACTTTTATGAATATGCGTTATTGGAACCCATGAATAGTTCTACTCATAAAAGTCACGTTTTCATTCTGGCCTAATGTTAATAAGCCTTCAATTGCCCTTACTTTTTTGCTTTACGTTTTAAGATAATATTTATTTTAGGCTTACTCGGAATTTATGACAGTGAAGGACAGCAACTAAAAATCATTAAGTGTCTGCCATTTGCTAGTCCTCGTTGATAAATACTTAGGGCATTCTTCCCACCACTCTCTTTTCTTTGCCTTTGGCCAACATTTCTAATCAATCATGACTTTTTTTTAAGTAATCTTTGCTGAATCTTTGCACAATTCTCAGCACAACACTCCAGGAAACCATTATCAACTGGTCTGAATTGGACATGAGATGAAATGTCTCATGTTCAATTCTCTCATGAGATGAAATGTCTCATGGTACCAGGCATTTAACATTTTTTATTTCATTTATCCTTGTATCAAAAATTTAAGCTTTTTACAGTGGTGCTTGTTGGAGCTAAGATTATATAAACAAGCTGCCCAACCATTTTCAGCTAGTCTAAATCTGCATTCAGGGTCTTTGGACATAAATTCCATGCTGTTTGTACTACCTTACACAGTCTCCCATCTAAAGGGCTTTGTGTGGCTTCTGGATCAAAACACATTATAGGCTGGGCCTAGTGGCTCACACTTGTAATCCCAGCACTTTGGGAGGCTGAAGTGGGAGGACTGCTTAAGCCCAGGAGTTCAAGATCAGCTTGGACAGCATAACAAGGCCTTGTCTCTATAGAAAATTAAAATATTAGCCAGGCGTGGTGGCACATGCCTGTAGTCCCAGTTACTCTAAAGGCTGAGGTGGAAAGATTGTCTGAGCCTAGGAGTTCAAGGCTGCGGTGAGCCATGATGTGCCACTGCACTCCAGCCTGGATGGCAGAGCAAGACTCCAGCTCACAAACAAACAAACCGTATTATAAAATGCAGACAGCCTCTAACATTTGGGAAGATTTTGTTCCGAAGGTTCAGATGAAATAGTAACGATAATAATCCACACCTGCACAGTACTTTGTATCTGTTCCTCCTGGGACTTTGGGAATAGGCAAATACAGAAGAAACAAAACACAACAGAGTCACTTCTTCTGTAGCTTGTTTATTCATTCATACCACAAATATTTACTGAGGGCTTAGCACTGTGATGAGCATTAGGTAGACTGAGTGAACTAGTCTGAGTGAACTGAGTGTATATGATCCATACACTTATGGAATTAATGGGCTAATGGGATAGACTGGCATGACACAAACCCAAATAAATATATAGTTACAAATTGTGATAGACTCTTATAAGGAAAAGGACAGAGATCTTTAATCGAAAATAGCAAAGGGGTCTCTAATTTAATTACCTCTACTAAGTTGATCACCCAACATCCTGTCAACATATTTTTTTCTTCTTTCAAATTCATTTTCTTTTTTTAAAATTTTATTTTAAAGATGCAGGGTATAATTCAGGATTAGGTATACAAGTAGTCATCATAGAGGTAAAGTTTGGACCTCCCTTTGGTCCCCACTTTGCCTGGTTTGAGATCAGGTACCCTTATTGATGCTGTGTCACCCCTCCTATCAACATATTTATCCATGATTGTGAATGTGCTTAGGACAGTGCCAGCTTAGAGAAAGCGCTTCACAAATTTTAGCTGAATCTCCATCTAAAATTCTCTTTTGGAGAAGTATGATAAATGTGCTTGCTGAACAGTATTCAAAAGGAATGCTGAGCCTGGAAGTTGTACATATTAAACTTAAATTTTATTGAATGATAGATGAATGCATCTCTGAGGCAAAGGTATGGAAGTTGATCACCATAAGACCCACAGGAATTAGCAAGGAGAAGAGTTGGGGACTAACATTTAAGAAGAGGGAACAACATGTGAGAAGACCCTGAGTTAACAAAAAGTTTGGCTTGGTTAAGGGAATCTTGTTTGTTTCTCTAGGATTCTTGTTCCCATTTTGCTAGTCCTTGGTAAGGGAGAAAGTGATAAATCTACTCAGGGCTATTTATTCAGATGTTGGCAAATAACAGCTTAGGTGGTGGTCATGCTTAGAAAATAGATGCAACCTTATAAAACATAACACTCATAGCCTATGGGGCTGTCATAGAAAATGACTTCTCAGTAATGTGATCAGTAAAGCTCAAAGTAGGAAGGCATCTTGGCTAGACTACAATCTGCTCCTCTGCCTATGATGTTATAAGAAATATAAATTGGCTGGGTTTGGTGGCTCAGCCTATAAACCCAGCACTTTGGGAGACTGAGGGGAGCGGATTGCCTGAGCCCACGGGTTCGAGACCAACCCGGGCAACTTGACGAGACCTCGTCTCTACAGTAAGTCAAAAAATTAGCTGGGCATGGTAGCGTGCACCTGTAGTTCCAGCTATTTGGAAGGCTGAGATGGAAGAATCGCCAGAGTCCAGCAGGTCGATGTTGGGGTGGCCATGAGCATTTGCACTCCAGCCTTGGTGACGGAGTGAGACTCCAACTCAAAAAAAAAAAAAAAAAAAGTATATATATATATATATATTTGGTCTCTGTTCCCTGTTCCTGACACAGACTCCTGCAATTTCCTGAAAAATGGGGATGTGGGAGCATCTTACACAAAGAACCCAAATCTCTTAGAATTTCCTTGGGTGATAGGAGCATCTTATGTTTTAATGAGGTGACTCTTGGTAGGCTCCTAGATAGATTTTCTTTAGGGGCTGTTCACCAGAAAGACCAAGCCATGATTGGAAGCTTGGAAATTTCAGTCCCACCACCCGTTGTCCAGAGAGGGGAGAGGGGCTAGAGATCGGGTTAATAATAATGCCTTTGTAAGGAAGATTCCACAAAAATCCCTAAACTGTGCTATTTAGAGAGCTTCCGGAGACCTAAGAAAATAATTTAAGAAAGCAGTGCCATTTATAGAATTTAAAGCACAACAGGAGCAATAAAAAAAGGCAAATTGACTTTATAGAAAACTAAATTATGATACAATACAAGCATGATAAGTGTATGTCCAAGGATATATTTTTCATCCTGGATATTGCCAATTAAGGAATTACGATTGGGTCAGTACTAGGTATGTAGAGGTAGGAATAAATGAGAGATGACCTTCTCTAATGACAGAAACATCCAGAAACTCAGACAGATGTTTAGAAAGTAAAAGATTGCTCTGTTTGTTAGCAAGCACCACATAATGCATACTATGTGAGTAATGATATAGGCAGTATGGATTTTAGTTGCAATTTTTACTTAGATAATTCATACGCAGTTGTAAGGTAAAATGCAGAGAAACCCTGTATGCTCTTACCCAATTTTCCCCAGCATTAACATTTTGTAAAATTATAGTACAACATCACACCAGGATATTGACATTGATACACTCCACTGATCTTATTCAGACTTCCTAAATTTTACCTGTGATTATGTGGATTTAAAGGCATGGAACCAACACGTGGAAACAAAGTCCACTTATTTGGATTGGTTCCTAATCTAATTACCTTTACTAAATTGATCACCAAACATCCTGTCAACATAATGATTGTGAATGCGCTTAGGACAGTGCTGGCTTGCAGAAGGCACTTCACGAATTTCAGCTGAATTTCCATCTGAAATTCTCTCTTGGGAAAATGTGATAAATGTGCTTGCTGAACAGTCTTCAACAAGAATGCCGAGCCTGGAAATTGTACATACTGCCCAAAACACTGAAATCATGTGTTCTATTCAAGATTCAAAACATAATATGGGATAGAAAACAGAGAATGGCATAATTTTCCCTTTCCTCAGAGAAGCAACTAGCTGTTTACTGTGGCCCAAAGCAGGATATAAACACTAGTCTAAGAATAATTACTCTCACCTTTGGATAGTATTAAATTATTGTAATCAAAAGGCACAACAAGAACAGCATGGTCAGCTGCCTAGTTATATACTATTAGTATGGTAAGTGGCTACTTGAGAAACAATGTGCAAATATCAGGGGACAAGCTCTTTACCACACTCTGTTATGGTCAGCCAAGAAGAGGACAGAGATGTAATGTTTGCAAATGGCCTTTATTCAGGTATCCAGCATGACTAGTTCTGAACATCGAAAGGAAGAGAACACTGAAGACAAATTTTCAACACAGGAAATCACAAATACACTGTGGCATGGGTGGATTTTGGATGGTGGAGGAGTATTGTTAGTAATCAAGCCCTTGATTCTTGTTCTCATGAGTTGATTCATGAGTTTTCAAGGGGTACCTCTGTTTGGTCTGAGGTGCTTCTCCTAAGTATTATAGTGCACATATCAGGAATGTGCTCTTTTCCACAGATTTGGATCTGTGGTGGGTCAAAAACCTAACCAAATGAAATGGAAAACATTTCAAGAAGAGTTTATTTCCTCTTTCTAAATCCTTAAAAAAATTTTTTAGTTAAACTTTTTTTATTTTTAAAATATGGGGTACAATTTAGGGTTAGGTATACAAATGTTCATTATGCAGGTACACTTGTTGATGAGGTGTGCCCCCCCCGCCAGTTTCTCACTACTGCCAATCTTCCCCCCTCCCCTGGCAGTTTCCCACTACTGCCAATCCCTTTCTTATAGTATTATGATAATTGCTCAAAGTACACTTATGAGTGAGAACATGTGGTACTCAGTTCTTTGTTTCTGTGATCACTCAGTATTATAGACTCTAAGTCCATACAAGTTGCTGCGAAGTTCATAATTTTGTCCTTCCTCATGGCTGTGTAATATTCCATCATGCATATGTACCACATTTTAAAAAAATCCAGTCATCTTTTGATGGGCAGCATGGCTCAACGCTTTAAATTTGTGTTCTGTGTTCCCTCAAAATTATCATAAAAACCTTACTACTTCTTGCTTCTGTCTGAATCTGATAAGAAGCATTTTCACCTTTTCACCTTTCCTCACTAGCCAAGAAGATTCCAACTGCTGTTTGTATTATAAAATAGTAAATATTTTTCACTGTTTAGACCTAAAATGATGTTATGATACTGTGTGTTTGTGTGTGTGTGTGTGTGTGTGTGTGTGTGTGTGTATGTGTGTGTGTGTGTGTTGGAGTCTCACTCTGTTGCCCAGGCTGGAAGGCAGTGGCACACTCATGGCCACCCCAGTGTCAACCTGCTGGGCTCTGGCGATCCTTCCACCTCAGCCTTCCAAGTAACCGAAACTGCAGGCACATGCTACCACGCTTGGTTAATTTTTGATTTTATTGTCGATACAAGGTCTCGCCAAGTTGCCCGGGCTGGTCTCGAATCCATAGGCTCAGACAATCCACTCGCCTCGGCCTCCCAAAGTGCTGGGATTACTGACTGATGCATGTGCTTTTTAAGCCAGTTCCAAAGAATGTGACTTGGGCTCTAGACTGTTGGGTTCTGTTGCAGCTTCTTTGAACAAAAGCACTAACAGATGCTCCAATGAAAACTTCTGTAAGATGCTTCCACTTTCCTTGATAGACTGAGCTAAAAGGTAATATTTCAACCTGCATAATCTCAGGTTCCTGCTTTTCCCAGGAATTTCTTTCTGATTAATGGGTAGCACCCTGACAATATAATATAAAATCTCATTGTGACCATTACTCTGATGTCAAGGAAAACATGACAAAAACACAATCTCCCATTCTTGTTTTTCATCTCCATAAGCACTCTATTTTTGGGAGGAACCAAAACAAAGCAAAAATTGCAATGTCAGCCCCAGTTCTATACAGTTTGTGTGAACAGACTCAAAAAGGATGAGATCTTAAGAGGCCTTATCAGTTGTTTAAATCAGTTTCCTCATTTGACTGATAAGGCAAAAATAAAATTAGAACCCACATTTTTCTGATTGTCAATCTGACAATATTTCCAATATATTAAGAACCTCAATGTATATTTTTGATGCTTCATTTTGTTCACTAATTTCCAATATTTAAATAGATATATATATTTACAAAACATGTCCATAAACATGACTCTCTGAGGCGGATACTGTCATTATTCTCATTTTAAAGATGAGAAAATGAGACTTAGATGGTTTATGTGCTTTGTCTAAAATTCATTTCTCCAGGAAGTGGCAGAGCTGAGATTGAATTTAGGTTTTCTGATTCCAAACGTCATAGTATCTCTACTGTATAGTTTTAGAGAAATCAAGAAGATTGCTTCAGGCGTCTTTGAATGCAGTGTATGTTTTCATTTGCAAGTCAGTTGCATTTGTAAAAGAAGTAAACAACTCTTCCACATGACTTTGTACACGATTCTGTTTCATGTTGTCACAGCAAAGTGCAAAGTTGAAATAGAATCTCTGTTGTTCAGTGGTTTGAAATCCAGCCCTGCCACTTATTAGCTCTGTGATTTGGAGCAAATTCTTTAACCTCGCTTAAACTCTCAGTTGACTCATTTGAAAAAAATAGGACATCAACGTCTACTGCTTGTGTCCAGTGCCTGCTGCATAGGAGCTCAATGAATGGGACCCATTCCTGGTGTCTAGAGGAGGGAGAGAGAGGGCAGTGCCTCTGGAGATTATGAGCTCCAGATACATATTTTCCTGAAGCTATGAACTTTTAGTAACTCTGATGGTAAAAGACTCAAGGTCAATTACCGTAAGAATACAAATATAATTTGTAGCCTTTAAATGAGGAAGAGAAGATTCGATCTATCCACTAAAAAGCAAGAAAGTATACTACATGGAAAATATGAATAAAATATAGTAAAGAAAGCATAGTAAGTGAAAGTTGTGAAGTGAGATGGCAGAAATAAGTCATAACGTGGTGGTAATTAGAACAAATTCACATGAGCTACACTCACTGTGGTAGGCTGGAAAACACCTCTATCCCCACACATATCTACATCCTAATCCCTGGATCTTGAAAATGTTACCTTACGTAGCAAAGACAAACAAACAAAAATAATCCCCCCCACACACAAAAAGCAAACAAAAGAAGACTTTGCAGATGTGATTAAGTTAAAGATCTTGATCTAGAGCGATTATCCTGGATCATGCAGGTAGACCCTAAATGCAATAGTAAGTATCCTTATAAGAAAGAGGTAGAGGGTGATTTAATAAGACAGAGGAGAGAGAAGGCAATGTGACTATGGAGGCAGAAATTGGAGTGCCAAAGAATGCTGGCAAGCCAAGGAATGCTGGTAGACACCAGAAGCTGGAAGAGGCAAAGAACAGATTCTCCCTTTGGTCCTTTGGAGGGAGTGACTTTGGCCCAGTGAACTTCTTTTGAACTTCTCTGCCTTCCAGAACTGTGAGGGAATACATTTCTGTTGTTGCAAGCCACCAAACTTGTGGTCACTTATTACAGAAACTACAGAAAACTAATATACTTACCAAATAGAGGAAATAATTTGCCAGATGAAAATAGGAGAACCAATGGTATGTTTTCCATGAGCAACACAGCAGTGATATACAATATCTGAATAACACAAATAATAAGGCTGAGATTATATGCATATGAACTTGTTACCCACAAAATAGAGAAAATGCATCCTTTCAAATTCACAAAATTTTTTTAAAAAATTGAGCATGTACTAGGATATAGAGAACCATAAATCCAAAAAAATCAATATTATACCACCTCTGTTGATTATAATAAAAGAATAGAAACTTAAAAAAAAAACCTGACTAAAAATATTTAGTTATGGACAGAAAACTAAATAACCCACTACAAAATAACTCTTCTGTTCAAAAGGAATTATAAGAAAAATTACAGAATAGTCAGAACTGAATGACAAGCAACATCCTACATTTCAACATTTGTAAAGCATGGCTGAAGTGGTACTCATGAGATACTTATAGTCATAAATATTTTTAGCAGGAAGAAAAACACTAAATTAATCTAAGCTAATAATTCAAGATTTTTTTTTTTTTTTACAAAAAAGAAAATGCCCAGACGCAGAAGGAAAAAATAAGGGTCAATAACAACGAGCAAGAGAACAGCAACAATAAGAGATTAGACTTTTGAGAGGAAAAGTCTAATTCCTTCTCTTTGCATATGGGTTGGCCTTTGTGATATGCTTGATTAGCAGACTGTGGTAATAGCTATGTTATGACAGTTTCTTTTTCTTTCCTGTCCTGTCCTGTCCTTTCCTTTCCAACTAGATATATGCTCAGCAACATGGACAGGCCTCTACCTAAAATGTTTTTCATTATTATTTTCATTGCTGGCTACTTCCCATGATTGATTTCAGTACAAATATTGCCTCCTCAGAGAAGCCTTCTATAATAGATCAAAGGTGGCCATATGTTCTTTGCTTTTCCCATTGAGAGGAAAAGTCTAATCCCTTCCCCTAGTATCTGGGTTGACCTTAGTGATAAGCTTGATTAACAGACTATGGTAAAAGCTATGTTATGACAATTTATAAGGACTGGTATATTCTGTCTTGTCACTTTAGAGCCCTGAACTGCCATGTAAAAGTCTGAGAACTCTGAGACACCATGCTGTGAGGAAGCCCAAACTACATGGATGTACAACGAAGTCAACAACCTCAGATGAGTTCCCAGACAACACCAGGAGGAAAAGCCGGCTGCATGGACCTGGAAGTCCAGCCCAGGTGAGCCTTGGAATGACTCCAGCTCTAGTTGCTGTCTGACTGCAACCATATGAAAGACCCTGCGATTGTTAATTTTATGTCAACTTGGCTGGGCTACACAGTGCCCAGACAGATGGGCAAATTTTATTCTGGCTGTTCTTATTAGGATGTTTTGGGTGAGATTAAAATTTAAATCAGTGGACCTTGAGTAAAACAGATTACCTTTTGTAATGTGGGTGGGCTTCATCTAATTAGTTGAAGGCTTTAAGAAAATTATTGATGCACCTTGAGGGAGAGTAAATTCTGCCAGAGATGTCTTTTGGACTCAAACTGCAACTCTTCCCTGAGTCTCCAGCCTTCCTGCCTTTCCTTCAGATTTCAGATTTACTGAGCCTCCATAATTGCATGAGCCAATTCCTAAAAATTAAAATATTTATTTCCCTCTTTATATATACACACATCCTGTTGGTCTGTTTTTCTGGAAAATCCTGATTAACACATTCTAAACAAGAAATGCCCAGCTGAGCCTAGGCACTGCTCAGAACCATGAAATACAATAATAAAACATTTACGCCACTAAGTTTGGGATGGTTTATTACTCAGCGATAAGTAACTGGAGCACCTTCTATAGTCACTTTATTTAAATGTATACCCAGTGCCTAATGGAGTATCTGATTTGAGGGGAAAAAAAGGATTTGTTAAAACATTGACATTTTTAATTGGTTAAAATAGTCTTAAAACTTATCTGATTTTTTTTAGCCCTGGATTCTGACTCATACCTGTAACATTCTCCATCTCAGACTACCAGTTACACTTATGTTTTAAACCAAGTGTTTTCCATAGTATGAGCACATTTAATGCAGCTTTGTTTCAGGAAACCACCAGTTCGCTTTATCCCCACTGTACCTCTTCCAAGCTTCCAATATTCTTTTGTTGCCAGGAGTTGAGCACAGGCTTCCACTGTTTTAGGTGGTGGATTCTATTCATTATCTCTGATTGCAGGATTACGTGCAGGGTAGTTACACTGGTGGGTGCATGCTACCTTGGCTACGGGGATTTGAACGAACAAATTGTCAGGAGGTAATAACAGTTATGCCTCACAATTTTGGTAGACAACTCCTTTATTAGAAGTGTACTCTGGTTGAGTGAAATCCCTCGTACTGCCTAGAACAACTGGAAATTTTGCTGTTTTTGTCATTTGGTAACAAAAAATTTTCTCCAACAGCTGAATGGGAGAGCTGTTTAGAAGACTTAGCATGTCTTTAGTTTAGGCATGACACACGGTGCCTCACTTAGGATTTGCACCCCTTTGTCATGAATTATGTTTGTTGGTACACATGCCCTTTATCAGTTACTGGCTTGCAGACCTTGAGGGTGGTCACCGGGTTTTTCATTTTTCTCCCAATCCCCAACTAGCCTAGTCATCATAGCAGGTACTCTATACATATTTGTGGATTTGAAAGGCATACTCCTAACTTTTCATATCTGGATTCCCTTTGTAACTACGAACTGGGGCAGAAAGAGTGGTTTTTGTTTGTTTTGTTTTGCTTTTTTAAAAAAAATTTTGAACACAAAGAGAGTTATAGATACAACTATGGTGTGTAAAAGACGCTGATGAGAGAGAGAAAGGGATTTCAAGAAGTATATGAGGGCTATACATTCTCTTTAATTAACAAAACAAGCTCAGGTTATTCTGAGATTATTCTTTTATAGCATCTTTGCTCTTAACTCCTCTGGGATGAATTAAGTTATATTTTTAAAATGTCACACAAAGTTTGTTAGAGCAGTGTGTGAAATGAATGAATTGGCTTTGAGGGGACTGTCGGGGCTGTTCCATGAAACTAAGTCTTCAGTTCGTTGGCGTTTTGACACCCATAACAACTTTTGAAGAAAACTTATGTCCCACTTCTTGGTGGTGTTCTAGATAGGTTGCTGCGTATGGAAAAGTTATTGTACCATGGTTTTTCCAATGCTCCTGCAAGAAATTTCTGTTCTAGATAGCTGAGACATTATTTTGGTAGGAGACAACCACTCTCCGTGAGTAACAGGAGCTCTTCTGCTGTTTCTTGTAATTGGCACAGTCACACAGAGTGGAGAGAATTGAAATCACAGGAGGTACCATCTAAGTTTTACTCCTGTAACATAGTGCACTTGTTGGTTAGGGAATCACTGTTTTCGCCCCTGGTGGTTTCCTTATTTGTAAAAAGGACAGATGACACAGAAACCCTATGATTGTGAGCAGAGGAGCACATAATACTGATGTGTTCATCTCTCTTTATAAAATATTGATTCCTGTCCTGGTTTTGCACAGGCCTGACATTGCTTCTTAACCAGTTTGCTCCTTCCCTGATTGCAGCATCCTTTAGGGCAGGGACAGAAGTTTGTTCAGGGTTACATTCATATTTAATTCCACATTTGATATAACAGGTACTTGATAATCATTTGATGAATGAATGCAAGATTTGAGAATGTGATGTGATATTTTATGAGAAGATTGCTTTAGAAATGTCAGGAATTTTAATTATGACCCTTGTTAAACTTCTGTGAATTCTAAATTTTGTTCTAGAATGTTTTAACTAAACTTTCCCAGCTTTGCTGGAATAAGCTTTTAGACCAAGTCTGTGTGTAAATTTCACATTCTGAAAATTATGAACTTTTACCAGGTATCTAAGCTCTCAGATAAAAAAAAAAAGACATTTGAAATCAAAGCACAAGATCTCACTTAACAGATGATTGACTCCCAGAACGAAGTCTTATTAATGAATGCAATAAACTTTAATGCCTACATGATGCTAAATGTTGAGAATATAATAACATATGTGACACATTCCTGACTGCAAGGTGCTTAAGATCTGATGTTATTAGGTTGAACTGTGACCTCTCAAGTTTGTATGTTGAAGTCCTTCTCTCTAGCACCTCAGAATGTGACCTTATTTGAAAATAGGGTCTTAGGCTGGGCATGGTGGCTCATGCCTATAATCCCAGCACTTTGGGAGGCTAAGGTGAGGGGACTGCCTGAGCCCATGTGTTCAAGACCAGCCTGGGCAACTTGGTGAGATCTCATCTCTACAATACATCAAAAAAAATAACTAGCTGGGCCTGGTGGCGTGTGCTGGTGGTTCCAGCTACTTGGAAGGTTGAGGTGGAAGGATCACCTGAGCCCCGCAGGTTGAGACTGCGGTGGCCATGAGTGTACCACTGCACTCCAGCCTGGGCGACAGAGTGAGACTTCAACTCAAAAAAAAAAAAAAAGAGAAAGAAAATAGGGTCTTTATGGAAGCTAAGATGAGGTCATCAGGGTGCAAGAAGGGATCAGGGACAGATTTTCTGTAGAGGGACATTTTTTATCTGAGAATGGAATGATGAGAAGGAACCATCATATGAAGGTGGTTCCAAACAGAGCGACAGTGTGTGCAAAGGCCCTGCACAGAGAATGAGGCTGGCATGTTGAAGGAGCAGAAGGAAAGCCAATGTGGCTGGAACACTGGGACCAGTGGAAAGTTGGGTATAAGGTGAAGTCGGAGAGGTCATGGTCGGCTCTTAATAATAAATGTCCAGCATATTCTGAAAAATCTGTGACAAGTTCTTTTCTGATACATGTGAATGCATTGTGTGTGTGTGAGAAAGTGTTTTCTCTCTTGTTTCTTTGCTTTGTTGTTTTTTTAAATAGCTATTTTTCTTCCTTGTTATTATTTTTGAATGATTTAAGATTACAACCATGTCGTGGCATGGTGGCTCAGCAGAGCTGTCTGGGAAAAATGCATGTGATTGTCAGCTTCTGCAGAGTTGAATGAGTAGAAAGAAAGTCCTCGGCCCACTGAGGTACTCAGAGGAAGTGGTGGGCTGTGATATCATTCGGTCTGCATCATTGACTCTTCAGCCTCTGCTGCCCTTATAACTTAATGTTCTGGGCAGCCCAGGTTCCAATTTATCAGCAGGGATGATAAATTGCTAATGACTGCTGGCCTCTCCCTATTCTTAAGTTATCTGCTAACACAAAGAGACAGATTCATTCAATTTGGAAAATGTTAATAAGATGCCAAAAATGTGTTCAGGGAGATTAAAGGAAAAGCTTTTTCAAATGGCCTGTATCATTCTTCCAAAAATTGAATTCCAACTGTCCCTGTTTGCACAGGTGAATTAAAAGACTATCAAAACCTTAAATGTTTCTATTAACCTAATTAAACAGTGTCTGAATAGAGAAGTGGTAAAGATGAAAGGCATTCATGCCCTGTCGAATGAACTTCCATGACCAAGGTAATGAACATTTGTTCCCTCCACCCAGAAAATCAGTTCTAATGCTTTGAATCTGCTATTTGGATTATACTGATTTTCTCGGATGAGGAAGTTCCTTTAAGTATGTTTAGCTCATGTTTTACTCAACAGAGGTAGACTTTAGCATCTGCAATACCTAGATTGCTGGTGTTGTTGCTGTTTCTTGTTGGTGAACTTACTCCTACTACCTTCCTTCTGTGAAAAGGTAGAGAAGGCTGGACGTGGTGGCTCACGCCTATAATGCTAGCACCTTAGAAGGCCAAGGTGAGAGGACTGCTTGAGTCTATGGGTTCAAAACCAGCCTGGGCAGCTTGGTGAGACCTCATCTCTACAATAAATCAAAAAATTAGCTGGGCATGGTGACACACGCCTGTAGTTCCAGCTACTTGAAAGGCTTAGTCGGAAGGATCTCCTGAGCCCAGCAGGTTGAGGCTGTGGTGGCTTAGAGTGTGCCATTGTACTCCAGCCTGGGAAACAGAATGAGACTCTTACTCAAAAAAAAAAAAAAAAAGAAAAGAAAAGGTAGAGGAAACTGGATGGGAGAACTGAAATCAGTCATTTTTTGAAACCAGTGAGCAACTTATATTGCTGCAAAAAGAATACTTGATATAATTGAGTTTTAGGGTTATACAGATTTCAATGATTTGTTTTATGCCCAAGTGGTCATGAGTGTTTTCTGATAGACAAAATCTCTTAGTTATTGGACCCAATAAGAAAGATGCAGAAGATATTATTTTGTTTTATGCCTTTGTATGGGGATTACGAGGTCAATATCTTTTAGAATTTTATACAAGGGAAATCTTCTCCACTCCTGAGGAACTTGTTTCATTTCTGTAAAGATTTATTTAGGCCAGGCTTGATGGCTCAACCTGTAGTCCCAGCAGTTTGGGAGACCGAGGCAAGTGGAGTGCCTGGATCTGTGGGTTTGAGGCCAGCCTGGACAACTTGGCGAGACCTCATCTCTACAATAAAATCAGAAAATTAGTTGGGCGTGGTGGCCTGCACTTGTAGTTCCAGCTACTTGGAAGGCTGAGGAGAAGGAATCATAGGAGCCTAGCAGCTCGACCCTGGGGTGGTCGTGAGTGTGCCACTGCACTCCAGCCTGGGTGAGGAGTGAGATTCCAACTCAAAAAAAAAAAAAAAGAAAAAGATTGATTTAATGCTTTTTTTTTTTGTATTAGGTAATGTGTAATTTGTAAGTCATCTTATTATCTTTTTTCTTTGCTGCCAGCACCACATGTAATGTACAATAGAGTTGTTAAACAATAGCTTATATATTTAGTATATTAATTATCTCCTTCTTTACGCAATTTTTTTTTTTTTGGTATGCATACTTTTCATTGTAAACTTTTTTTTTTTTTTTTTTTGAGTCGGAGTCTTACTCTGTCACCCAGGCTGAAGTGCAGTGGCACACTCACGGCCACCCCAGAGTCGACCTGCTGGGCTCTGGCGATCCTTCCGCCTCAGCCTTCCAAGTTGCCAGAACTTGTGCCACCATGCCTGGCTAATTTTTTGATTTATTGTAGAGACGAGGTCTCACCAAGTTGCCTGGGCTGGTCAATTGTAAACTTCTTGACACAGTTTTTGGAAGTAGATCAGATAAATGTAAAAAATAAATAAATAAAATAAACACATATATTGTGTTCTAATCCCTGTCCTGTAGAAGGATTTTTCTACTGAATTTGTATTTGTTTCTAATATGTTTCACTTCAGTAGTAATTTGTTATGTCTGTTTTATTTGCTTTCTCTGAGTTCTCTTATCTGTAATATTATTCCTTCTAAACATTTTTAAAACTACATTTCCAAGTAGATTATTTGATGTAGGCATGAGTCATAGGGACTTCAAAAATGCCCTCATCGCTCTTGATTTAGTACTTTAAGTTACAGTCAATAATATTAAGGACATTTTAGTAGGCATGCCAAGCATCAGGCAACTGGGCCATAGTAAAGCTCACTTATCCAGTCATGTGAATAACCCCTGGGCTACACAACGTAATACTTTTCTATTACATATGTTGTAAAGAGTTGCTTCTCTGTACATTGACTTTTTTTTTTTTAACGTAGGTGTCTTGTACCAGCAGATGGGTAGTATAGCTCTGATCACTCAAGTGTTAGATGAATCTAGTAGAAACTCCCTCCTGTCAAACTATAAGAAGTGAGTTGAAGCCTGGAGCTGAATGCATGGTGGCAGCTGCTTAACCCACTGATGACTCATTGGCTAAATTGCAATTTTGTAATTTTGGTGTTGATGGTGGGTAAAATAAGCTGACAAACCAACCAGTCAACTGCCTCAAGGGTTTTGGTGAGAATAGCAGAAAATTCCAATTATTTTCTCACTAAAAGATCAGATTTCTCACTAGATGGCTTTTCCCACTCTTGTTCTGGGTAATTTATGTTCTATTGTATGTACGGTGAGATAAATGAAAATTTTGTCACATCTTCCTAGCTGGATATAAGTTCTATAGGTTTTCATGGTCCCTTTCTTTGGATTTTTGCACTTTACTCCCGTAAACCAAAAGCATCTGTTTCTGACATACTCTCATTCATGTCTACCTTGAGGCTTAGTTCTCTCTACGTCTCTCTCTCCCTCTACATTTGTGAAAACCTCAATAAATGATAAATATTTTACTAAAGTTTTGAAGAAGATGAAGGTTTGGGGTGCAGGGGAATCTTAGATGGCATATCACACAACAAAATCTCTAAATGTTCTCTTTATCCATCTCTGACTTTCTTCTGTGCTTCTCTTCCTAGAGCAGATGTTCTGTTTCTGTCATTCTCTCCACCTTCCCTTCATGCTTCTCCCATGCCTTCTTCACACCTTCCTGTGCTCCTCCAAGTACTTTCTTCTGCATCTCCCTCTCTGAGTGTTTCTATCTTGCCATCTTTTCTTCTGAAAAGCAATTTAGCCCTCCCTGGGCATCTCTAAATACATGTGCTGAGCCCCCATACCCCTGAAAAAGTGTTTCCTACAATAACCACCTCCTTCAGAAGACAAGGAAGAGTGGGTGCAAATCATTAGTACTTTTAATTCTTGTCTCCTGGCTAGTTTTCCTTTACATTTTTTGAACAAAATGTTCAAAAAATGTAAACTTCACACCATGTTTGTAAGATAAATCTTTTAAAATCATCTTTCTATACTCAAAGGAGTTATCTGGTATTCACAAAAAGCCCAGAGAAAAAGAAAACATCACGTGTTCATTCTTTTCCCCTTTCTCATCCCTCCCCTCCACCCACCTTCTTCCCCACCCCTGTCCTTCAGGATATGTGTTTATTTTTCATATTCTCTCTCCCTCCTCCTTGCTCTCTCTCCTTCTATTTTGTCTTAATTTTTTCAGATGATGGAAATTGCAAGCTTTCCTTTCTTGATAGTTCTGATTAAAGGACTGTGCACCTGCTCAGGTAGAATAAATGGAGGAAATGCTTCAGCAAGTATTTATGCTGACTAACATCGTCTCCCTTCTTGCCTTCATCAACAAGCCTGCAATTCAGAAGAACTGCCCCTCAAAGAAGCGCACTGAAAGCCTTTTACATCAAGCTCTCTCTGCCGTCAAAAGAGGTCCTTAAGTCTCAACTCCAGAGCGTTTGTTGGAGCACAGGTGTTGCTTCCTCAGAAATAAATGGAGGTTAGCTCACAAAAAGAAGAGAGAAATTGTCTCTTTTCTCTGGAAGAATGAAGGAAGTAGGAAAGCAGGAAAGGTAAAGACAAGAAGATTTTAATAATAAATGGCTTAGATATCCCTCTTCCCCTTTTCCCTCTCAAATTTTATAAGCCCCAGTGGTTCTGGGCTAGAGTTCAGCGTAAGTGAATACCAAATGCTCTTTAAGTTTGCATTTTCACTTTTAAAGCCACTTTGCAATCCACTTAGACTTTTCATCTCCCCCCACCCCCCACACCCCATGGAAAGAAGCAGTCTTGCTTGGCATCTAGTCAATAGTAGGTAAATCTCACTGAATATCAGCTGTTTCTTTAAAGGACAAGCACTTGAAGATAAGACTCAAATCTTGCCTCTCTCCCTCTGTTCTGCTTCACTCCCTTTATGGAGGTTCATTGTTACAGCTGATTAATTTGTCATTTAAGCATATGGGTTCCCCTCTCCATTTCCTTTTTTTTCTCTCACCATTACATTATTTATGGTTGAAGAAGTTGGTTGGTTTGGTCTCTACAGCTCCCAAAGTTTAGATTTTGCTGAATGCCTCTCTGGAGTGGGGTTAAATAAAATTTCTTCCATTTCCTATAATTTGGTATTTAAGTCTAGGTGTTTGATTCAGATCCAGCATTGAATTCTGGGGGCACGACTACATCACAGGTGGTGGTGTGTGTTTCCAAAGGAGCTATATCACAATGTTTAGTTGTCTCTCTGCTTCAGAGTTTGAAGTCAATGATTATTGCCTAGATTTAATAATTCTCCAGTGGTTGAAAATTATATTTTTCCCTTTATTTACTAGCTGGAGGACTTCTATAAAAAGATATTTTTCCTTGTTAAATATTTGATCAGATCATTTCATCTTATATACAGTAAGCAGAATAAGTAGTTGTTTCTTTCTCCTTGTTTACAATTTTTTAAAGTAATGAGTTGTTTCCCTGCCAACCTCTGAAGGTGACTGTCTTAGATAGGGTTCTGGCAAAAATCAGGACTAAAAGTAGGGATTTTAAGATGCAGGAAGGCTGGACTCGGTCTTGGGAGCCTGAGGTGAGTGGATTGCCTGAGCCCACGCTTCAAGACCAGCCCGGGCAACTTGGCAAGACCTTGTCTCTACAATAAATAAAAAATTAGCTGGGTGTGGTAGTGCATGCATGTATTTCCAGCTACTTGGAAGGCTGAGGCGGAAGGATCATTTGAGCCCAGGTCTACCCTGGGGTGGTCGTGAGTGTGCCACTGCACTCCAGCCTGGATGACAGAGTAAGACCCCAAACTCTAAAAAAAAAAAAAAAAAACAAGGTGCAGGATACACTAGGACAGAGAATGGAGAAATAAGACTGGGAAGGGAAGACAGCCCAAGAAGGCTATAATACTAAGCCAGCTGGCACAGTGAGTGATTGGTGTTAAAGCTGCCTAGGAGATGGGGGGCTAGTGCAGAAAGCTTTCTCTGAAGCAGAGAGACAACTAAACATCGTGATATAGCTCCTTTGGAAACACACACCACCACCTGATGAATTTGTATGTGTAAACCCTGCCTCTTCTGTCCTGATATGGGTTCTGGAGGCCAGAGAAGCTCTCAGGCAAAGAAACACATGTGCTGGGAGCCAGAAGTTGGGCCACTGAACTCTGGTGTAGTAAGGATAGAGGGAATGTGTGTGAAGCACTGACAAAGACTGCTGTAGTCCACTCTTTTCCCCCACTGAGTTCCCCACATGAAATTTACATTTTTTCTATCGTTGATTCTTTAAGGTGGCAGTAACAATTAAAAAAATAAGGTGGTGGCAAAAAATTAAAAAATTGGCCAGATATGGTGGCATATACTTGAGTTCCTAGCTATTCAGGAGGCTGAGGTGGGAGGACCACTTGAGCCCAAACGTTCAAGGCTGCAGTGAGCTAAGATTGTGTACTTCAGCCTGGGTGACAGAGTAAGCTCCTGTGTCTTTTAAAAAAAAGAAGACTTGCAAGATGAGCATTTGCTGTAGCTGCTCCAGAGATGGCAACTATTTTACTCTTTCTCCTCTGTCATCATTCCAAATTCCCTGTCACCTTGGCTAGCTGGTCTAAGTTACATGATAAGTGGGGTAACTCAAATCTCCATCTCTGTGGAATCAGAACCTGTGATCATTTTGCCCTTGTTGAACTGTAGTTGCCTATTTACTGTAGTTTCTCACAGGCTTCAAGAGGCATCCTGCTGACCGCAGAAGGCCATAATGCTTCCAGTTCCTGGTGTGCAACAGCAGTCCTAACTCCTTGTGATAATCAGGGCCAGTTGCTCAAGCTGGTATATTACTCTTGCTTGTTAAATAACTGGCATAGAAGTCCCAAATGCCAGGTGACTGCTGTATGTTTAGAGGAATTCTTACTACACCACGTGGTAGAAGAGTCCCACTACTTAGAACCATTACCTCTGGTCCAGCAGAACCTAAAGTTACAGCACAAATTTCTCAGGTGGGTCACTTGGAATGGTGGTGAGAGGGACTGTTCTTACTTCTTCTCCCTTGTTCTTGGATCCAAGTATTTTACCTCTCAGCTACTTGGAACAATAGATATGCTCTTCATTCAAAATAGATACCACTTTCTGAAGGATGGAGCTCCAAACCTCGGTTGTCATCCCTAAGCTGGTACCATAGTTGTATCTTTATTTTTTATGACTTTTAAAAAAAAAATTAATTTTAAAGATGTGGGGCACAATTCAGGGTCATAGTTGTATCTCTTCTTTTTGAGTTGGAGTCTCACTCTGTTGCCCAGGCTGGAGTACAGTGGCATACTCACAGCCACCCCAGTGTTGACTTGCTGGGCTCAGGTGATCCTTCCACCTCAGCCTTCCAAGTAGCTGGAATTAAAGTAAGCCTCCCAAAGCGCTGGGATTACAGGCTGAACCACCGAGCCCAGACATAGTTCTTTCCTTCCTTCCTTCCTTCCTTCCTTCCTTCCTTCCTTCCTGTTGGAATTTCACTCACGGCCACTCCAGCTTTCACCTGCTGGGCTCCAGCGATCCCTCTTCCTCAACCTTCCAAGTAGCTGGAACTATAGGCATACACTACCATGCCAGTTAATTTTTTATTTATTGTAGAGACGAGGTCTCGCCAAGTTGCTGGGGCTGGTCTTGAACCCGTGGGCTCATTCAATCCACTCGCCTTGGTCTCCAAAAGTGCTGGGATTACAGTCTGAGCCACCGAGCCCAGCCCATAGTTGTATCTTTAAGAGCCAATCCAACATATGATTTGACTTGCTTCTTCTGAGTGATTCAACATATGGTAGAATCCTACAATCATGTGCTCATTTTCATGCCTCTTTTGTCACAATGTGGGTCCCTTGGTTCTAGGTGATATTATGTGGTATGCATATGTCAGTAAATTAGATACTCTGTGAATTCTTAAATGATGGTGTTGGCAAGAAAAAATACCTTGAATACTTATCAGCCTCAAGAAGGAAGAATCACTTCCCTTCCAGGATGAAAGGACTACAAAGTATTAACTTGCCCCAGGTGGCTGGTGGGTCTCCTTGAAGGGGTTGCCATAGTGAGGGCTCAGTTGGTCTCTGTTGCTGACTGGCTGGACACTCAGCAGCAGTATTAGTTAGATTACCTGGCGAGGGGTACCCAGTTGGTTGGACTCATGTATGGCTTTCTTCCCTGTCTCCATGGCTACTGCAATTATGGGCTTATTATATAAACACTGGTAGGACTGAGGTCGGAAGCTGGCTGACCGCCACTGGAAAAGCCATTCTGTTCACTTGGTTGTTCAGAGCCCCTTTGGTGGTGGGTGCTTGCTGGTGGACATTGACAGGTGACAACAAAATCTGAACTTTGTTGTGCTGACTCCCATGTGTCCATCTACATATTACTTCTTGGATCTTTTTGTCTCTGATCTTCTAACTTGCTCCTTCCAATCTCCTGAACCATCAACAAAGCCATTTGCCTCCTCCAGGTGTTCTATCTGTTCTAACCTTACACCTCTTCATACTAAGTTGAAGACCAG
Source organism: Tarsius wallacei (assembly GCA_963574415.1). Lineage (NCBI taxonomy): Eukaryota > Metazoa > Chordata > Mammalia > Primates > Tarsiidae > Tarsius > Tarsius wallacei. Next base: position 15,415 of record CAUYQG010160786.1, on the reverse strand, counting down.
GTGTACTGTTAAATGTTTCCCTTACCTGCTTTTCAGGGTCACCTGAATTGGGCTGTAGTGAGAGAAGCATCAAAAATGGAAAAATTCCACTTATGAACAACATCTAGATTTTTTCCATCTTCCAGAAGCTGATTGTGAAGAATCCCATGAGGTAAAAGGTGTGAGCTGAAAGTTTAAAGTTCCTTTATCCAGCCTTATAGTCTAAATTGCCTCCAGCCCTTGGCCATCACCCTTGAGATTCACTCCTAGGCATGTTCTCCAGGCTTCTGAGGGTACAAGTTAGCCAGGTATTACAGCCCTTTTCATGGCTCCTCATGCCATGATGATCTTTGACCCTAGTCACTGATCTAGGAGCATGAGGATTGAGTCTTGAGGAGAGCAAGTGTCCTAAGAGGTATCCACCTCAGGTGCCTCTGTGTGGTCTTTTGGCAAAGGAAAGCTGCTATCCTCCAGCAAGGAATTGTGGGCCACTTTTGCAGCCCAGATGGCTCAGGGGCATCTGGGGCCAAGGTTCTCATGCATGTCTATCCAAATGTACCCATTCCCCAACAGAGCTTCTTATAGTGACCTGTATCTCTATAGGACAGTGAAGGAACGATCTGTAGCAGCAATATTTGTTGCCAATTACCGTTGTTCAACACGAAAGAGAATGAGCTCTAGGAAGATGCCGGTATTTTTGATGATGTAGCAGAAAAATGAAAATAATAGGGGTCCTTGATGGCACTGCTGAATCAGCCACCCCTAAAGTCTACCTAGATGCTGGCTGTTCGGTATGTGACACAATAAATTATTTTACAGTTTATGCCATTTTTAGTTGGGCTTTCTGTAATTTATAGTCAAAAGCATGCTATCTGTTAAAGTACTATTATTAACACCATTGATCAGATGAGAAAACTGGGGCGTAGAGAGGTTAAAGGAATTTTCTGAAGGTTGACGTTCATAGTAAGTGACTAAGCTGGATTTAAGCCCACGCATGTCTGACTCCCTAAAGCCTTAACTACTTAATCACTATGTTCTTTGTAGCAAGGTGAGAATTTCTTAGAGAAAGGTAAGTCCTCCCTACAATTTTCCCTATAATTTACACAAGGGCTTCAAGGACCCTTGCATGTGAATGAAATCATTGGCAAGGGAGTCTGCCCACTTCTAGTCATGTGAAGGAAGTCACAAATCACCAGCTTAGAATCCTATAATCAGCTGTATTGATGGCCCAAGGACATGTTTAGTGCCCTCTGAGGCTCCTGGGTAAGACTTGCATGGAGAATTCAGCTTAGACCGGAGGCCAAACTGTGATTCTCTACTTCTCCCTGGAGTCTGGACTGGGGTCTTGGAGCGAACTGACTGTGGAGTAGATACTTGCCTCATAAACCCACTCACCAGGCATAGCAGGGGGAAGTCGGGAGGGAGAGCAGCTGAACCTCTTTTTGAGGCAAAGTAACGGCAGCTCTCATTAGATGGGACAGGACCCAACTATGATGCTTCTCACCAATCCTTAACCATTCCCCTCCCAGGGAAAAGGGAGGGAAAGAGATTGAAGTGTCTTCTCCAGCACTTCTCAAAGAGAGAGACAGTCAGTGCTGGTGGGCTGAGATGGAGATGTGCAGAGGAGGAAGATGTTTTCTCTCAGGTCCGCAATGTTTTCTGTAAAGGGCAGGTAGTAAACATTTTAGGCTTTGGGGGTCCCATGTGGTCTCTGTTTCATGCTCTTTGTGTTTTCCCCGACACTTTAAAAAGGAAAGAACGATTCTTAGCTAGTGCAGTCCAAAATAGGACACAGGCTGAATTTGGCTTGGGGTGGGGAGGGTATGACTCATTAATTCACCAACTGCCAAACCTGCCAGACCTCATTGCTCTCTGAAATGGGTCGTAATGGTACTTTACTTAAGACAACTCCAAGGCGATTCTGTGTCCTGGACCAAAAATGCATTCCCTTTCCTCCATTCCAAATCCACTTATGCTCAGACATGCAGAGATGATTCAATGAACTTAAATGTCAGCCTAAACATGGTTCAGATAACACAGTGCCAGCTGAACGCGAGTCTCAGATCTGAATATGAGCTGTCTCCCATTCTTCAAGTCCAGAACTAAAGTCTTTGCCTTGTTAATTGCAGTTCAAAGATGAATGCTTTAATTCTCCATTTATTATTTTACTCTCTCTGTAGCAAAAGGAGCCTTCTTCTGCAAAGTCCAGCTTCCCTCTGCAGCCCTAACACTCTGGGTGCTCACCAGAGTGGCCTCATCTTCCTCAGCATTGACTTAATCCTATGCAATCAACAGGACTCATCGGATTCACAAGGCACTAACCTAAGCACATAATGTTTAGGAAATATACAGGTACAAATGAGCTGAAGTGCTTCTTCCTGCAACAAAGGCTTCTCTCCTTTCAACTCAGCTCAGTTTCTGTCTTGTTGGAGTCTTTATGGGGCTTTCCAGTGTTTAAACAAATCCTGCTGCCTTCCCTTCCTGAGTCAGGCAATGCCACCAAGGAGTGTCCTCTGATAGGCCAAGCTTCTAACCCAGGCCGAGGCTCCATCTGGCCTTATCTTGTTAGTCTGCACTTTGTCCTGTCCCCTTCTTTCCCCCACATTTCATCCTGTATTTGTTAGGAACATTTTCTCACTGTGTAGGCTGTGTCTGCCTCCAGATGTTGAAATTCACTGATGAGTTCCTGAAGTATTTCATGCTGGCTTTCCTGGCCTTCCCTTTCACATTAGGGCAGCTGTCCCCTGTAGTTCTTTCTGTGTTCCTGTCCTTCAAGGGTCATTTCCCCATTGCTCTTATTAATTTGCCACCTGTGGCTTGGATAGCCTGGCTCTCCAGAGTTTCCCAAGGTTCGGTGTCCTCAGGCTGCCGTTCCTCAGCTCTCTGCAGTCTCCAGTCTTCCTTTGTGGGATCACCTTGTCCCCATCACTCTCCCTGATCTGATCATCACTGGAGTGTCCCGCTTATCCCTGGTCACGGCTTAATGAGCAGTTCTTTTGGAGTATAGTTTATTTTCTTTTCATAGGCGTTTAGCTCAGCCTTTGAGATCTGCTTTTCTCCGAAGGCAAGCTTTTCCTCCCTGGAGTTTAATCGCATGTCTTTTATTTTTTTCCTCTTCTTTTCCCACTGCCAGTGTTCTGATTGAAAGGGTAAAACTTGTTTCTTAAGCTGATCTGATTCTCCCCTGAGTCACCAAGTAAACCTTATTTGTAGAGACAGTGCATTCCTGCTAACGTCTTTTTAGTTCCTTTCTAAGACTCTTGGCTTGAAATAAATTCCCTGGGTTTTTTTTCTGATTTTCAGTCTAAGAAGATGACTTATTTCCTGTGTGAGAACCACTCCACCCAGTTCCTCTGTGGTTGCCCATTGATAAAAGCTGCCGCTTCTTGTAGTAGAATCTGCAATTCAGGATACTAATGTCCATCCTCATGGTGGTGGCTTTGTGTGCGTGACTTGTGGAACAGGTGGAGGTGACTCTGGTTTCTTAGAAGTTCATCTCTCTTCACGTTTTGGTCCTGAAGGTCTAAAATAGAGGGATATAAATTGGGGCAGCTGGTCTGGTGCCTCATACTGATGCCCAGGACAAAGGGTTTAAAGATCAGATTCATGTGTTCATGTTCTGTGGATCCTGGGGACCTTAGCTGCTCTCTGCAGAGGACAGTTCTTGGCAGCAGGCCTGGCTGAAATACATTTAAAGGAAAGAAAGCAGGCCCTTGTTGTATGAGTTATTTCCTACACCCATAGCTAAAAAGCTTGTCTAGTAAAGCTTTGCCTGTTTTGGGGTGAGCCTTCCCTGGCGTGAAGAGACTCCCTCCTCAGGGATTTGATACCTGCCAGGATGTTCCTGCACTACCCAGAGCCATGTAGAGTTGCTGTCCTGATGCTGGCCAAAGGCCCACATAAACTCTGGGGACTGCTGTGGCCCCAGCCCGGTATTTTGTACCTTAAATGCTGGTCTTTGTGTTTGTTTACAAGGTTTCCTCCATACATTGGGCCCTGGGGCTCCCAGTTACAGGCCTTCCCCTCTCTGAGTTTTGCCCAACTGAGATTAGACACAGGAACCAAATCAGAGACAGTCTGCAGCATCAGCTTCAGGCCTAGTGTGGCAGGTCCCTTTAAGCTCATGACTGATGTGCCATTTCCTGCCTGACAAGGTACAGATGCAGACCTTTCCTGCTTCGCAGCTGACCAGGGGAAAAAAGAAAAGCAGCCCCAGGCATCTGGGAGCTGGCCTGTTTCTACCAATTAGGCCTGGTGTTCTCTCACTGAACATGAACAATGTCACAGAGCATCAAGACAAAAACAGAGCTACTCTAACCATGTCTGACTCCAGACAAAACATGAATATTGTCCAAACCACAAAAGATCAAGCATCCCTTCTTCTGGCTAATGTGAGTGACTGCTATTTTCTTTTTCTTTCTTTTTTTTTTTTTGCCAAGTACAGCTTTAACCTTGGTCTAATCTTCCTTCCTAGAACAGATTTATTAAGATACTCAAAGACAGAATCACCCCATCCCTACTTCCTGCAGCATGAAATTCAGAAGACTATCCTGCTCCCTGAAGCCCTGAACACAAAACACAAGCTGAAATTTTATAAGGAGGCCTTTCTAACTCCTTCTTACCAAGATGCCCTACAGTGCCTGTGGAGTGCATTCTCCTTCATTGTAACAAACAATAAATTCAACTTGTTCAACTACAGGTGTGTCCTTGCTGGTCTTTGGTTAGAAGGTGTTGACATTAAAGACACTTCAGTATTTAATTTTTAAGTTAACATTAAAAAGCACCTTTCTTTGGTATGGGAGAGTATGGATTCACACACCAGTGTGGACAGACAGTGCAGAAGATTTGGCAATAGGGGAACTCTGTAGACTAGAGGAAAGGGGTCGGGAACAGGGAGGGAAGGAAAGGAATGACATAGGTGCTGTGCTCTGACCCTCCTACCCAGTTACCCCATCCTTCATGGTCTGGAAAGAGCTCAGGGAAACCCAGCCTCGGCATCTGAGGGGGTCTGAGAATGAATGGCCATTGGTACCCTGCTTCGCAAGGGGCCCTCCAAGACAGGAAGCTCCATCTGTGCCATCTCATGTGGGCGACAGAGAAGTGGAGCTGCAGGATGTACAGACATGTAAGGAGCCACAGGCCTCATCACATCATAAAGGCAGATCCAATCATCTTCTCTGTCTCCTAATGGGACATGGAGGTAAGCCAAGGGAAAGAACAGGCAAGTTTGTTTTGGGGGACCCTGGTCAGGAATCCCTTTGGTGGATTCAAGGGTGACCCAAGGACCACCCTGGAGGTTGACTACAACAGGTGACTGAGGTGAAAGCAGAATCTCACCAACGATGCCAAGAATAGCCCAGCAGCTAAGGCAGTCTACATGCGCTGACTAAGATTGAGACAGTGAACACACACCCATTCCCTGGTGGATATTTGACAGCAGCAGCAGAAGTTCTAGAGTGCGTTTGAATCAAGCCAGGAGGTGGGGAGATGAGAGTGGGAAGGAAGAACTAGTCTCTGGCAGAAGAATGTGGGTGCATTGACCCCAAAGAACACTGCTACAGAAGGAGAGAAGACACAGAACTGACAGATATAGCCTGAACTGTGTCTCTCGAGTGCACAGAATTTAAATTCAAGTCTAGAAATTTAATAAACACACACATGTGTGTGTCTATATACACATGTGTGCGTTTACCTATCAAGTGAAAATTCATGGCATCACATTAGAGCAGCTGAATGGCCGAGGGCTCCTGCCTTATACCTGGTTTGCGGGAACAAGCCCAGGGCTGGACAAAAAAAGCTGGAATGGGACTTGTCCCACAGGTATGGGAATCAGAGAAGGACAGTGTGCCCTACTGGGGGCTTGCAGTTCTCTCTCTCTCTCTGTGTGTGCGTGGGGGTGGGGGTGGGGGTAGTGAGAGTGAGAGTACTCCTTCCCAGTGAAAATATATTTCTGGAGTTTCCTTTCTATGTGTAGCCTGTAGTAGAACACATGGGAAACTGGGAAACAGGAGAGTGGTTCCTCCTTTAAAAACTAGAATTTGTCCATTGCACACACAGCTTTTGGGGAAGCCACTGGCCAAAAACTGCCTGAGCTCTCAGCTCTAAGGACAGGACTAGGTTAAAAAAAGGAACAGAATGAATTAGGTACCACTTGTATTGGAGAAAGTTACAGAATCATGGAGGAAGCATGGAGCTGAGGATATGATTTAGGCATTCCCCCTACTTCCTTTTAAAAAGTCAATAGATAAAATAATAATTTAAGGAGACATAAAATAAGTCTTCTCATAAAAGTTTCAACACCATTAAAATTTTTACATTCCCATTTACTATCAGCTGCATGCTAGTATCTTACCCAGGGGTTAGCTTTATTATTCATTTGGGGTATGTCTTTCCAGACTTTATTCTATACATTTATATTCCTATATATTAACAAACAGCAAGTACTTTCTGTGTCACACAATTAGTCTCTGCACATGTACTTTCCCCACCCAAATTCCCCAAATTGAGATTTTACTGTACAGCTTGTTTTGCAACCTGAGTTTTTCCTGATCACTATGTTATGAACATTTTTTCTGAGTCATTATATTATTAAAATTATATTTAATCTTTTTCTAAGCAATGCACATACATTGCATACATTGTTTAAAATTTAAAGTAGTAATATATATAAGGCTTGTAATGAAGAACATTTGTTTTCCCTCTGTATCCACTCCCCCAAGCATTTAACTGTTGCTTTTCGTAACTACCTTTAAATGGTATGCTTATAGTTGTATTATTTCTTAATTTATCACTTTCTGACATATCTAATGAATTTTTATTAGAAAAGATGAAGAGTTAGACTTTCTCTACCCTAAATACTTCCACTGTCCCTGTTTTCAATCTAAAAATATAATTTTGGTTAAATAAAAGGATACTCTCCTTATGAAAATGGGAGTATTGTTCACTGATGAACCAAGGTCCATGTTATGGTTACATTTCCTTGCTTGCATAACTTTTCCCCCCTTTTAAAGCTTTCAATCACTTTATTTACAGAATTTAAACCTTTTAAAAACTACCTATACATGGCCAAACATATCAGGCATTCCAATTAGTTGTAGATACTCTCTTCTTCAGGTCTCTATCTAGACTGGCAATTCTTTCAGCTTGCTATAAAGCTGTGAAAGCCGGACTTCCCATTGGCTTCCCACTATGTGATGACAGAAGATTCAAATTCTGCCAAAATATGTTTAAAGAAATCTATTCTGAGCCAATATGAGTGACTGAAGCTTGAGGTACAGTGTCAGGAAGTCCTGAGAATATGTGCCTAGGGCTGTCGGGTTATAGTTTGGTTTTATACATTTCTGGGAGACAGGAAATGCAGGTAAAATAATAAATCAATACCAGGATGATACGCATTGGTTTGGTCAGAAAAGATAGGACATCTGGAAGTGGGGAGGCTTACAAGTCATAGATGGGTTTAGGGATCCTCTAGTTGAAAGAGGTTGAGGGAGTTAAACTATGTCTAAAGACCTGAAATCAGCAGAAAGTAATGTCTGAGTTAAGAGAAAAGGGTTGTGAATACTGAGGTTCTTATTATGTAGATTAAAGCCTCTTAAGTGGCAGTCCTTAGAATAGATGGCAAATGTCTCTTATTCAAACTTTAAGGTGTCAGACTCTCAGTTAATCCCTCCTCCATCTGGAAAAGCCTGGAAGAGAAAATATCTGGCTATGTTAATGGATGTTCTCTATAGATACAAATGCCACCCCCTCCAGCCCCCAATTGCAAAAGATGGCTTTGCAGGGTCCTTTCATAATATGACAAAGAAACATTGTGAGGGGAAAATATTTTGATTTCCTTTTTCATCTGTTGTGTGATGTTATGCCAGAGTCAGTTTGGAAAGTAAGCCACATTATATCGGGTTAATAAGAAACCCATCTGATGAGCTTTTATAGATTGTAGGGTGTAATTCCCCAGGCCTTTTAGTTAGAAATTTGGGCAAGAGAAATTGAAGGTCAGGGTTTGGTCCTCATATGTTAGCTCATCTATGTCTTAATTCTCCTGTCTTGTTTTTTCTTGCTTTATCCCCTCTTTTTGGTAGAGGATGTCTTTTATTACTCTACTTCTTGCCTGACCAATATCCCCTATTCCATTTTTACTATTTAGTGAAATCCTTATATTGTGGGTTCAGCAATGCATTCACCTAACAGAGCTGTTTCCTGGGCTCCTTTGTGACTCGATGTGGTCAGTGAGATTTATAATGAATGGGTTTCTGAAATGACTCTTCCCTATGTGCTTTCTTCTTTCTTCTGCCCAGTGCATGGACACCATGGCTGGTTCTCTCATAGCTATATTGATTCTGAGGATGAAAGTAATTACAGTAGGAATCAGAAAGACAGAAGGAACTACGTCCCTGATGATTTTTTAGAATTACAAACTGGCTGGACTACCTACCCTAAGACTTCTTTTATGAAAGAGAGAACAAAACAAATCTGTGTTTCAGCTGACTAAAATTGATTCTGTAACTACACAATTTCTAACTGATAAAATTGCTTCCTGTGAAAGAGTTCATGGAGATAACTTTTATGTTATTTTATTTTATTTTTGAGTTGGAGTCTCACTCTGTCGCTCAGATTGGAGTGCAGTGGCACGCTCCCGGGCACCGCAGCCTCGACCTGCTGAGCTCCGGCGATCCTTCCGCCTCAGTCTTCCAAGTAGTTGGAACTACAGGTGTGCACTGCCACACCTGGCTAGTTTTTGATTTATTGTAGAGACGAGGTCTCACCAAGTTGCCCAGGTGGGTCTCGAACCCGCGAGCTCAGGCAATTCACTCGCCTTGGCCTCCCAAAGTGCTGGGATTACAGGCTGAGCCACCGAGTTCGGCCAGAGATAACTTTTAAAAGACATTGCATGTCTGAGATGTTTTTATTTCCCTGTAAAACTTGATCAGTAGTTTGGATAGGTATATAATTGCAAAAAGCCCTTTCCCTCAGACTTTTGAAGGTGTTGCTTCACTGTCTTCAAACTCTCACTCTTTCTGTTGGGAAGCCTAGTACCATTCCCACTCTTAATTTTTCTTAGAGGATCTTTCTCTTATAGCTGGTGTTCTGAAAGTTCACAGTGATGTGTATTAAAGGGGATCTCTTTTTCATTAATTGTACTCAACATTCAATGGGATTTTTTCCACTGAATATTCATTAGCTCTTTTCTTGTACTGTATTATTTATTTAGTAGTAGTGTCTTTGTTTTCTCCATTTTCTTTTTTCTGAAACTATTAAGGTTGGGCCCAAAACAATCCTCTAACTTTGTAATCCTTTCTTCCTGATTTTCCTTTTCTTTGTCTTTTGGGTCTGAGAGATTTCCTCAACTTCATCTTCTAACTCTTCTTTTGAATTGCAGGGGATTTTTTTTTTTTTTTTTTTTTGCCAGAGCTCTTTCTTGTTATGAAATTTTCTCCTGTCCTCTTTAACCTCCCTTCCTCTGTTTCCCCTTTCCCCACCTCCTTCTCTTGTTCTTTCCCTTCTTTATGTTAGGGATTCAATGCTTTCTCTTACTTCAGAAGATATTAATTGCAGTCTGTGTTGGTCTGTTATTTATTTTTAGTTTTCTACCAGTGCTTACAGTATCTCTGGTGGTCTTCAGGTTCAGTAGGTAGACTTCCAGTCATCCACTTACCCTCAGTTTTCAGTACATGTCTTTGCCCCTCCTAGTGCACCAGGGTCTATGAGCCAGAGCCACCGTGGTTCAATTTTCTCCCTAGAATAGACCTTCAACATCCTGCAGTGGTAGAAGGGAGGTGATCTGGCAGTTGGGCTGGGGTAGGAAGCCTGGGGCTTGATCTTATGTGGACTTTCAACACCTCTTCCCTCCTGACGCCACCTGGTATTTACTCTCTTATCTCTTCTGATTCTTCAGTCCATATTTTAGTTTATAAATTTGGAGGACATCTCTTGTTGGTTCTCCTCCAGTTTCTTTGTCTCTTGTCTCATATACTTGTTATACTATGGTTTGGGGATAAAATAAATAGAATAAATTAGTATTTTTAACTATAAGTTAAACGGAAGACTTCTAATCTTATAAGCAGATAAACTGTGCCCCAAATGCGATGCGAGTCTGCTCAATGGCACTGGCAGAACTGGAATAGAACTCTGAATGTTTTGAGTTAGCTTCTGAGATGAGATTTATTGATAAGTGCATTTAACCAAGCGCCTTTCATTATTGAGATTGAGGACCTGACCCCACATCTTTCTTTTAATTTTATTAAAAAAAATTAAAGTCTGCTTTAGGATTTCCTAGTTCCATCTAAACTCCTTGGGTCCATGGGTTTATGAGCGGTCCTACCAGGACAGTTACAGACTCCTGGCAGCACTAGTAGAAAGTCTCATCTGTTAAGATGGCTACCATGGAAACATGTCTGGACCTATGGGAAAAGGCATCCCTATCTGTCAGACCCCCAGACCCCACAGAGATAATTCAGCTTGAGATGCCATGGGCTACAGTTTTAGCACACGTGACTTGGAGGGACAGAGGAGGAAAGGAAGGGGGCTGGCATGCTCCAGAAAATCAAAGAATGTCTAAACAGTGAAGCAGCAAGATGGGTAATCACCACTAGGCTGGCTAATTGAGACTTGGCTTATAGGACTGACAGCAGAGGAAGAGCAGTAGTCTGGTTCAGAACCAAGATTGACAGGAGGGAAAAAAAGATCTAATAGGAAGCTGCATTAACTTTTTGAAGAGGCAGAAAATCGCTGCGAGGCAGGGCGACTCTATTCATATAGACAGGCTCATAATGGAAAGGAAATAGAAGATTAATCCACTGTGGATTCTCTACGCTTGGGTTGATTTAATATACAAAGACCTCCTCCGAGCCTGCCTTCTCTTTGCTCCCTCTCAGGGTCATTTCTGAACATGGAAGAGAAGCATTTATGTTGAAAGAAACTTGTGGGGCTGAAAAAGGGTGATAACCTGGCAGTGCCAGAGAGAAGTGCTACTGCCAGATACAAACAATGGAGGCTCAGGGCTGTTCCAGGCTTCTTAGGACCTTGGGGCAGACATCCCCAGGGGCTGTAAAAGTGCTGCTACCTGCTACTTGCAGGCTGGCCTGTGCCAGGGTCAGGGTATCTGAAGCAGGTTCAGAAGGAATTTGTCAAAGATACTTTGCAGGGGCTGTATGTTGAAGTGTTGGGGTTTTACATGTGGAGGAAATGTACAGAGACAAAAGCATTTAGAAAAGAAAGGGAGCTTACTTGGAAAGAGCTTTTGCCACTGAATACGGACTTTTAAAGACTGCTCCCCAAGTAAAATATACTAGTTTTTGAAACACAAGAAATCAAGATGACCAAGACTGCTGTGATATGTTTGTGATAGGAAAACAGCCGTTTTCTCACTTGATTATCATATACTCAAAGTTGATTATCTGTCTGGAGACATCAGGACTTCAGAAGTCAGGAATAAAGTTTTCTGTTGTTGCTAATTTTAAAAGAGTCAGATCCTAATGCCTCAAGGTCTCATTTATTATTTTGAGAACCAGAGCTAGACAGGATAATCCTGGTTTTATTACTTGTTTTGTTGTTATTGTGGATCTCAGGTGCAAAGTGCTTTCTGGCCGTAGGGTGTGGTTTGCAATTACACAGAAAAGAGGCACAGCAATGTGTCAGTTTTGCTTTCACAGACCCTTCTAGTCCTTAACTACCCCCCCAAAGATGTTGATTTCATCATAAGTTTGCTTATCAATTTTAGGATGCACATCATTTATTGGATGCTTTCTTTTGTTTGGCTGGTTTTACTAACATAGGTATAACAAGGAATGTTGATTAATGCACAGATACTTTATTGTGCTGTGGTTAATACAACTAGAATCAAAAGATACTATGGCTTGGGAGTTAGTTTCTGTCTGAAAACTTTATAAAGACTTTAAGGTTGAGTTTGTATTCCTTTTATGTGATAGAAGTATTTTTATTGCCCTTGTTAGCTTGTCTACTGAGATGGAAAGCAAGGCCTGTCCAATTCTCCCCTCCCAGGTTTTACTGGCTGTATCAATAACTGTAGAGAATTCCTATAGCTTCCCATATTCCTGGCTGACTGGAACATGACATTTTTTACCCTTTATATGTCTAGGATGTCATAAGCCACAAAACAGGTGCCAGACCAGATTTTTCTGTAGAAAATTTATAGGCATCATTTTCACATATGATGTACGGTTCCTGTTCCTTAATCATAGGCTTATCATACCCAATTAAATGAGATTTGTTTTTCCATGTGACATTTCTGGCATGACTGTGGTTATAAATTTGATTTTTTTCCAATTATATGCCAGTAGAAAGCAGGACATATTTTTATTAAATCTATGTAAATAACATGATGGTGGAAGGTAAAAATTTTAACAAAGCACTTTGCATAATAATTAGCCATTGTTATTCCTACTTGAGTTGTTTTGTAGAAAAGGCCAACTAATTCATCGCTTTTTACAGAATAACTAATTTTGGGATTTTTCATTAACTTATAATCTTATTACGATATTTCATGTAATTTTTTTCTAAATTTTGAGTTTAGTTTCAAGATATCATTTGAAAAGTGTTTCATTCTAGTTTAATATATGTATAGCCTATTAAATTGAGGTTTAGAGACAGATCAAGAAGAAATAAAAAGGGCTTTCTTATATGTCCATGAAACATATACTATTAATCATACCTGAGTCAGTTTCATTTGCCCCTGGGTAATTAATTCTTGTTTTTCTAATCTTAGATTAGTTAGCAACCTACTTTTAAAAATTTCCCTGCTTCTGTACTAAGAGAGTCCTGGAATTACTGACCTAGGTCGTTGGTACAGACTAACAGATGTCTGATGATGAGGACAGTGTCAGCTTCCCCTGGCAAGCCTGCACCCATTAGTCTATTACTTTGAAATCATTAGTTAAGAGAATTTGACACTTACTGAGACTCTTTTGATGTTTCTTCCAGAAAATACCATTTATGATCTGTAGTTTATAGCAGGAACCTGTAGGCAAGTTTGGAGAAAATGCCAGTCAATGATAAGATTGAATGACTTGGGTTAATGTATTACAACAAATAATACCAGAAAGAAGGATGGTGGATTCCTCTGCTGACATATAATACTTTATGAAATTTACAAGGAGTAGATCAGTGGCTTACCCCCAGAGGAAGAATATATTGTGGACAGGGTAGACAGTTATAAATTTCCAGGACCTTTTAATTTATATCATAATGTGAATGTTATAACTGTTCCTAATTAGCAAGAGTATTTAAATCTAGCAACAAAATTTTAATTTAAAAAATCCCATTTGTTGGAAGCTAGACTATTCTATCCAATCTGAGAGATACCAAATTCTAAAACATATTCATATTAATGACAGTTTACTTGTATAGAATTAACTTAGGGAAGTTATGCTTCCCGTTTGATATACCAGCTCTTTCATGATTGCAAACTTTGATAAATAGCATGGAGGTAAGTAAAAAAAATGTGGAGAATTTCAAATATATCTGATTATTTCCAGTATTCTCCTTTTATAATGGGGAGAAGGCACACATCTTTGTAATTATTCACTCCGGAAAATCCCAAACCCAACTTAGTTTAAAAGTGGACTTTTTAAGAAATTGATTCAAGAATGAATAAAGAAAGCACAAAGAGTTAAGGGGCTGCTGAGTAAAGAGAAGGCATAGAGTGGTTCTTACTGTTTCTTGCTACAGCAAACTGTTGCACACAGATCAATTTATTTTGCAGGAAGTAAACTAAATTCTAGTGTTATTCTTTTTGTATTTCCATCCATGTAACATTTGTCTTTAAAGGATTCCAAAATTTTGTATCTGTCTCTGGGGTCCACAAACTAGGGCCCAGGGTCCAAATCTGGCCACATCCATTTGTTTACTTATTATCTGTGGCTGGATTTGAGACTGTAACAGAGGATCTAATGGTTACAATAGAGACTTTGTGGCCTACAAAGCTGGAAGTGTTTACTATCTGACCCTTTACAGGAAAAGGTTGTCAACGCATTAAACATGTTAACACTTTTATTATGTTATTTGCAGATATTACAAACCAAGGAAAACATAATTCATTTATCCTCTGACCTTCTACAAATCATTGTATGCCCTCAAAATTTATTTATAATATTTTTTTACATTCTTGTATGATCAAATTTTAGGCCAAGATTAATCTTTTTTCCTATATAAGTCAAAATACAAATCACATCAATTATTTTCCGAATGCATTTGTACTTCTTTGTAAATGATTGTATTTATTGTAGTCTTAAAGTCTTATATTGGTTTCAACCTTTAAGCAAAGTAATTTACTTCCCCCAGAAGGTACAGAGGCATCTGGGAAAGAGGTGGCCAAAAATAGTCTGTTAATACAAGAGCCTTAGCAGACCAATTCGAGCCCATGTGCGCACATAATATACATTTAACCATGATCACCTGTATCAATTTTGAAGCAGGTTAGCTTAGGCATGGTGGGGAATGGAGAATTACTGAGCCAGAGGTCAAGAGGTTAAAAACTTCCTGTGACTTATAACTAGTATGAAACTGACACACACTTCCTATGGCTTGTAAATGACACACCAAAAAACTAGATAAAAGCTAGCACTCCCTACCTTTGAGTGCATCTCCCTCTTGGAGATTGCTTGCACTCCTCTCTCTCGAGTATGTACTTTCAGTTCAAATTAAAGCTGCTTCTTTTACTCTGTGACTCATCCTTGAATTCTTTCCTGTGATGGAGTCAAGAGTCTGGTCTTGGTTACAGTTTGACAATTGCATCTCTTGGAAGGAGACACCCAACTCCCCAAGGAGTCAGCTGCACAGTGTGCTGGGCCTAATTGTGGGACACTGTCTCTCTTGCTGAGGCAATCCTCCCCAAGCCTGCCACTATCCATTTCACCCTTCTTGAGGTAGAAAAAAATAAATAAACAGGTGTGCTTATATGCCTCTGAGGGATCTGCACAGTCTTCTCCTGAATCTGATAGCATCTCTCTAACGTACAAAAAAAGTAAGGAAATATATATTCATACATGTGTGTGTATGTTGTATATGTGTGTATGTAAATGTAATATACATATAAACTATGCTGGGTGTTTATTTTCTTTATTTATACAAATTTTAATATTTAAGAGATTATTTAAGTAACCAAATATTTCTCAATTTGATATTAATAAAAGGTCTCAAAGTTAACTAAAGATTTTGGAAATTATGTTTAAACTCACACAATATAGATAAACACAATTCCTATTTATATTATTAGTTTACTAGAGAGAAAATATGTACATTTTTATATAGATTCATAAGAGTTTACTCTTTTTTTTGTTTGTTTGTTTGAGTTGGAGTCTCACTCTGTCGCCCAGACTGGAGTGCAGTGGCCGCTCCTGGCCACCGCAGCCTCGACCTGCTGGGCTCCGGCGATCCTTCCGCCTCAGCCTTCCAAGTAGCTGGAACTACAGGCGCGCGCTAC
>CAUYQG010160785.1:0-47785 GCA_963574415.1 Tarsius wallacei | reverse complement strand
TTTTTATTTTTTTGAGTTGGAGTCTCACTCTGTTGCCAGACTTGGAGTGCAGTGGCCGCTCCTGGCCACTGCAGCCTCGACCTGCTGGGCTCCGGCGATCCTTCCGCCTCAGCCTTCCAAGTAGCTGGAACTACAGGCGCGTGCTACCACGCCCGGCTAGTGTTTTGATTTATTGTAGAGATGAGGTCTCGCCAAGTTGCCCAGGTGGGTCACGAACCCATGGGCTCAGGTAATTCACTCACCTCGGCCTCCCAAAGCGCGAGATTACAGGCTGAGCCACCGAGCCCGGCCTATACATCACTTTAAAAGTATTTTCCAGTAATGAAGGGGAAAAAAAGCCAATTTTTTTCATTATCATAGCACATGATAAATTTAAAAGGACCTGAAAAAGCATTTTTAAGAAATAAAGTGTATTGCTATGGTGTATAAAAAAGACTTACTGGCAATTAAGAGAAGCTGATAATTAGATGGCTAACAAAAGACACTGGGTTAACAAAAGCACTTCAAAAGTTTACTAGTAGATAAAATCTAGCCTCAAGTTCTAAGGCACACAACTAGCCCTGGTCAAGAACTGAAAACCTTTTTAAAATTTTTATTTTAAAGATGTGGCTACAATTCCAGGTTAGGTACATAAGTGGTCATCATACAAATGAAATGTGGGCCTCGCATTGGTCCTTACTTTACTTGGTTTGGGATCGGGCACCCTTATTAGTGTTGTGTGCTCCCTCCTCCCTACCCTGGCAGTAACCCACTACTGCCAGACCCTTTCGAGAAGTATTATGATAAATGTTCAAGGTCTACTTATGAGTGAGAACATGTGGTACTCAGTTCTTTATTTCCGTGATAGATCACTGAGTATGATGGACTCTAAATCCAGCCAAGTTGCTGCGAAGTTCATAATTTTGTCCTTCTTTACAGCTGTGTAATATTCCATCGTGTATACATACCACATTTTTTTCATCCAGTCCACTTTTGATGGGCAGCACAGTTGGTTCCATGTTTTTTACTATTGTGAATAGTGCTGCAGTAAACATGTGTGTGCAGTTATCTTTTTTGTAGAATGATTTGAGATTCTCTGGGTATATTCCTAGAAGGGAGATTGCTGGGTCATATGGAAGGTCGATTTTTGGATCTTTTAGAAACCTTCTGTTTTCCACAGAGGTTGTACTAGTTTACACTCCCACCAATGGTGTAGAAGTGCTCCCTTTTCTCCACATCCCCTCCAGTTGTTTTTTGAGTTATTGATGATGGCTATCCTGACTAGAGTTAGGTGGTATTTCAGTGTGGTTTTGATTTGCATAGGCACTGAAAACTTTTGAAACATGCACCATCACTTTGCAATTATCATGTTGTCTTATCCTGCCCCCATCCTTGCTCTTGGGTCACAGAATTATGCGAGTCAGGAACGTAGGGTGCTGTTTTCTCACTTTGTTTTAATTATTTATAAAGGCCAACCTAGGGGGTACGTTTAAAATATATTGATAAAAAGAAAGTTCATTGAAACACTTGTTGGAGTAGTTATCCAGCATACTACTGGCTATTTTTCTTTTGTTTTGGGTGAGACAAAAAAATCGTCACTAAATACTTGATGTAAGTTTTTGTCCTCGACAATTTTACATTTTTGGGTGAGTAATTTTCTTCAAATTAGAATGCATAAGAAAAATCTGGTTAATCAGTGGCCCAGGTCATTGGGCTCCTGCTAATCAGAAGTTTTACTGTATAATCATAATGTATTTGAATGTTCTCATTTATGTTATTTCTTCAACTCTTTGTGTGGCTATTCTGATTACTTGATTATGTCTGCCTGGTGTGCTGGTTTTTAAAATAGAATTTATGATAAAATTCTTTCATCTTAGCAAGTAAAATGAAAATGTGGAAAGACAGTTGATAGTTGAAGCATGATTGTTTCCTCTTGCCTTTGCTTAGTGTTCAATGGGTTGCAGGTTTGGGATAAAGAGAAATGAATATGATTATTGTCCTGGTCTGAAATGGGTAGGGTCTATAGCTGAAGACTAGCGTGTCTGGAGGTGTAGGCCTAACAGTATTATCTCCTCATACAGAGCAGTGCCACTTGTCATGTGTTTTACATTTTGGGGGTTTTGCATACGATTGTTTTCATGAAGACAAGATTCTATTAATACTAGATACAAACATTTAATGGAGGGATACTTCATGAGTATCTGTTATAGCTGAGGAGGTTTCTTATCTAGCATTCTTCCACTTGTAACACTGGTAAATTGTAGGTTATTGGGTTCCTGTAATATACCGGGGTTGCCCCAAAAATGTATATACATTTTAAGGGATGTTCGCCATAATCAGAAGTGTCTGGAGGCTGATGGTAACCACTTTGAGCAACTCTTATAATTGCAGAAGTCAAACATGACCTGTATTCATCTTATTAATTATTACAATTTTAATACAGTTTTTTTCCTTTCTTAAATTGTGTATACATTTTTTTTGACACTCTGTATATTGGGGTCCTGTGGACTGAACTGTCTTATTATTCTAGTGTTGTTTTTTTATTGAGACTTCTAGATAGCAGACAAAAACTAACAGTTGTGGCACTCAGGTTGGTGCTCTGGGGTTTTACATTATTATTGCTGGGGTTCGGGACGTGCTACTCCAAAATGTGGCACTTTAGCATATTGAATATTTTAAGCTGAAGGAATTGGAGAAAATAGCAGAAGCTGGAAAGTCTCTCTGACCTTCCCCTGCCCTTCTTCCCTGAAGCAGGTTGAAAAACTTAAGGAGGATTTTCTGAACTTATTCTGGAACACTTCATAAGACCCTCATGTAAGAGATACCCTTTCTACACCTGGAGGAAAGGAACAGCCTTCTCTCCAGACACCAAAGGATGCAGAGAGGAGTCTACACAGGCCTTGCTCTTTTCCTGCAGGTTACTATGCCTACCTCATGCTCTTTGACCTACCATTTCTCCATTACAACCACTCTTCATCAACTCTGTATTAAAGAAACACTCACATTTAACTGATCCTTGCATTTTCATTTCCTTGCGCAGGCTCCCATGTCATGTAAAATTCATATTAAATAAATTTGTATACTTTTCTTTTTTTATTATCTTATTTTTAATATATTTTGTTTTAAAGATGTGGGGTGCAAGCTTTTCTTTTGTTAATCTGTCTGTTGTAGTAAGTGCCCCAGCCATAAACTTAGGAAAGTAGGAGGAAAAGATAGTTTCCCTCCCTACATTATTTTATTTAATTCTCTAATCAAACTTCAAGGCAGCTGTTATCCAATAGAATGGACAATTGGATTCAAGGTCTAAAATTTTCCTTTTCTTTTGTCTTGCTTTTGGGCAGGAGAGAGAGCGTACGTCTTGAATTTATAGCCATTGGGCTGGGCATGGTGACTCATGCTTGTAATTCCAGTACTTTGAGAAGTTGAGGTGGGAGGATTGCTTGAGCCCAAGAGTTTGAGATCAGCCTGGGCAACATAGCGAGACCTTGTTTCTACAAAAAGAAGATCAAAAAATTAGCTATGCATGGTGGCGTGCCCCTGTAATCTTAGCTACTCGGGAAACTGAGATGGAAGGATCACCTGAGCCCAGGAGGTCAAGGCTATGGGTGAGCTGTGATCGTGCCATTCTAGTCTGGGTGTCAGAGTGAGACCCTGGATTAAAAAAAAAAAAGCCACTGGCTTTTCTTTTTCTCTGATGATTTCATCCACAGCTTTTAATTCCCTCCTATATTTGATACCTTTAAAAATCTGTATCTCAGCCTGGACTTGTCTTATCTGTTGCTCTGTATCTCCCTCCTGAACACAGGTCCTTGGCTATCCCACAGGCATCTCAGCTCTGCATGTGCAAAGCTGCTGTCATCATCTCATCTCCCAAATACTTATCTCCTCATATGTGCCTTTTGTTGATTCCCTGTTCTGCTTCCACTTCCTACTCTGGGTGGCTTAATCCTTCTAGGCCATGAAGGCTGGGAGAGCAGTCGAAGGAACACGCTGCTCTAGCTGCTCCAGTTACCAGGAGAGTAGAGCTCCTTTCCTGAGCCAGGATTCTTTGCAGGCAGCAATGCTAACAGTCTACAGAATGGGCGAGGTCAAAGTGATGTACATATAAGCGATTTATTGTTTATGCCAGTTCTGACCAAAGGGCATAGAAGAATAACAGTTAGGCATCTTACCTGATGATATGCCCAGTATACAGGCCTTTTTTTATGTTTAACTTCAGTTCTTCACACAATGACATCATCCTTTATCTCAGCAAGCCCCTCCCTTATTTGTATATGCCCTGAGGTGGAGCTAACTGCATCATATTTTGTTCTGTCTCTAAATCTATTTACCTCTTTAGCGTTTTTATTTACTATAATGGCATAAACACAGAGAGGTTGACTCATAGTCAGGGAACTAAGTGTGTTTTGTCCAGAACATTTTTTTATTGAAACCGTAACTCTACCTAGTAAAATTCCCACTCTATTTTTTTTAGGGGTTTATTTTGTGGTTTTTATCTTCCCTACTGTATTCTTGACTCATCTTTTATAGTCATAGGATATAAACATGCTGTACTTTATTTTGTCTGTTTCTCTGAGGTATCAGTGATTTGTTCATTTTCCTTGGAATTCACTGATATCCTGCAGTCTTCATCCGTGCTGTCTCCTACATTTAGCTCAGAGCCTGGCACAGAGTTGGTAGTCAACAAATGTGGATATTTGTGCACTAGACACTATGTTGCAGGGTGGAGATTTACAAACTGTTTAAAGGTGAATTTACTGGTTCAATTAGGTGGGAAGATATTATATACAAATTTAATGTCCTAGAGTGCTTTTCCAGAGAATACTGTTAATATCAAGCAAGGCTGGGCTCAGCGGCTCAGCCTGTAATCCCGCGCTTTGGGAGGCTGAGTGGATTGCCTGAGCCCGCGGGTTCAAGACCTGCCTGGGCAACTTGGCGAGACCTCATCTCTACAATAAATCAAAAATCAGCCGGGCATGGTAGCGCGTGCCTGTAGTTCCAGCTACTTGGAAGGCTGAGGCCGAAGGATTGCCGGAGCCCAGCAGGTCGAGGCTGCGGTGACTGGGAGCATGCCACTGCACTCCAGTCTGGGTGACAGAGTGAGACTCCAACTCAATATATATATATATATATATATATATATATATCAAGCAGGAGTTCTTTATTACTTTAAGTTGTTATCTGATTTGACTTTGTTTCATGTATCTAGCCACACATGTACTATATACAATACAGTAGTATATATTTTAATGTGCTAGCTCAAATGCTTACTTTTAAGCTGTTTTTGCTATATAAATAATTAATAAATATAAATATGAGTTTTTCTTTTCACAAAATTGTGACCCCATATCATGTTCCATGATGGTTTTGTTGTAAATTTCATCTTGTTTTTCTCCACAGGCAGCAGAAGATGTTACTTTTATTGGACCTGACACACATGCTATTCAAGCCATGGGTGACAAGATTGAAAGCAAATTATTAGCTAAGAAAGCAAAGGTTAACACAATCCCTGGCTTTGATGGGGTAGTCAAGGTGAGAAGCTACTTTAATCTTTATTGTATATGTCCTCAAGTCAAACACTTTGTCAAAAGCATAATATGAAATGTAATTATTATTTTTTGGGCAATACAAATGTAGGTTAAAAAATCTGTGTTGTTTATACTTGGATTATTTTAAATGGCATAAGTTAAAAAGAGAAGCCAATTAAACATTGTACTTAATGAATCAGCATTGACTTATACTTTTAAAGGAGAAAACTTCGTGATTAAAAAATGTGTTTTCAGATCTCTGGATTTCACTTAATGGTAGCATATGTTTAATGTTTACATTATGATTTTCTCTGTGTATCTTTACTTAGAGCTTCTCTCCATATGCATAAATGTAAATTATAATTACTTTCTGGTGAGAGTGGTATAGCTATGGGTGACTATGGATCCCAAACATTTGGCAAGCGGCTTCTGCAGCTGAAGCCTTCTGAGGAAGAAATGCAGAAATTGGAGTGTGTGATTTTCTCTTCATTCATGAAAAATTATTTGTTTCTTTTTCCTAGTTAGGAGAGAATCCCTATATAGATTTGACCTTCTGATTCGAGTTAGACCGGGCAAACTCTTCATCTCTGTGCTTCTTATTGTTATGTTGGCATTTTGGGCTGGATGATTCTCCATTGTGCAGGATAGTTTCATGCATTACAGGATTGTTAGAAGACTTGGCCCCTGCTTAAGAAATATGCCCGGTGCCTTGCCTGTGTTTACCTGTATTTACCTTTAACTGTGTGCATCCATTATGTTTCTTCCCTCTTGTTACAGGGAAGCAGTGTTGCACATCCTCCGTAGAGCCAGCTCCTCCTCCTGTGTTCTAGATGTCTCCTTTATAGCCTCATAGGCTAGAGCTTTTGCTGATGATCTTTTCTCTTCTGTCTCTCAAAACTTTCCTCATCTTTTAGCTCCTTTTCATTACCATTGCTATTACAAATGCTGGGCAAACACATGAATTGATCACTCAGCTAAGTGGGAAGGGTGTGGTGATTAAACAAGATGCACAAATGTCCTCACATTATGGTTCTCACAGTTGAGTGGAAAAGAAATAATGCGTTTCTTCATTCATAGAGCATGATCATCCCAGTCACTCTCCAGCTGCCGCCCTCCTTCTCTCTTCCCTTTCATGGCGAAAGGTCTGAAGAATTGCCCTTTCTCACTTTCATTTCCATAACCTCCACTTAATCTTCAAGGTAGTCTAGCTTCCTTCCTCATTCCCATGGAATTTCTCTTGCAAAGGCTACCAGCAGCCTCTCCCTTTTGTGAAATCCAATATATAATTTTGAATCCTGGTCTTATTGCAATCTCAGAAGCATTTGAGTCTTTTGGTCCCTTTATACTTGCTTCCTGAACTACTTGCTTCTGGCACATTTCTCAGTTCTAGTTTTTGTGTTTTTGGCTTGTTTGAATGCCCCTTCTTAGATACCTTGACGATTGTTCTTCCTATCTTTGTTCCTTAAATGTTGGTTTTATTCTGGAATCCTGTTTGGACATTTTTTCTTCTTATTGTGTCAACTTACCCTGGGCAATTTTATTTTCATGGCTTCAGGGCCATCTTTTCTGACAAACCTCAAACCTATCTGCTCTAGATATCTCTTCTGAACTTCAAAATTGTATATCCTGTGGTTCTGAAGCAGCTCTCACTACTTGATGCCTCTGAGGTACCTTGAAAGGAACAAGTCAAAAGCCGAACTCATCATCTTTCTCTTGAAATCGGGGATTGACACCATGGCCCCATGTACTGCTGTTTTTATAAATAAAATTTTATTGGAATACAGCTATGTTCATTCCTTTACATATTGTCTCTAGTTGCTTTTCCATTATAATGGGTGAGTTGGCAGTTGCAACAGAAACTAAATGGCTCACAAAGCCTAACATGTTTACTTTCTGATCCATTAAGGAAACGTTTGCTGACCCCGACTCTAAACTTCTTGTCCTTCTTTTTTTCCTCCCAGAGAAAGTGGTGGATTTTCCACACTGTTTCTCAAGCCAGAAACATGGCATAATTCTTGATAAATATCAATGTAGAAAATTCAGTAAAATAGTTTTCGGATCCATTTACTTATTTTCTTTCCCATGCTAAAACCAAGTTCCAGCTACCATCATCTAGTTTCGATGACTTCATCAGCCTTCTCATTGGTCTCCTTGTAACCATTTTTGCTTCCATCCCATTAATTCTCACCACTTTACATGACAGATCAAAAATTCAGGTTTGATCATATGCTTGACTTTAATAACTCTTGAATGGCTACTCATTTAAATCCTTTAAATGACTGACCTTCACTTCTCTCTCAGACTGATATTATGCCAGTCAACCATTTTCATCGTATGTATCGGCCATACTTGATGTTTTTCAGATTCTTGAAACTTGTGTACTTAACTCTATCATATGTATGCTGATTCTGTCTCTGTCTTCATTTCTGATTTCTCCTACTCATTGGCTTAAACACAGATTCCTTACATAGGCATTCCTTGGTTGTCTGCATTAGATTAGGTCATCTTCTATATTTTCCCTTAGTACCCTGCACTTAACCCATCCTGTTTTAAATCATTCATTCAATTATTCAGTTAATATTTACCAAGTGCACACTATTTGTCTGATACTGTTTGAAGTGCTGTGGCTATAGTAGAGAGCAAAAGCAACCGAGAAAACCTTTGCTGCCCTCATGTAGCTTATACTATAGAAGAGGGAGACACACAATAAACAAATAATAAAACATATAATATGTGCTATGGTGAAACATAAGACAGAGAGAATGGAGAAGGGAAATGCTGAAGGGTGGGGGTGTATTTACAATTTAAAATACAGTCATCCCTTGATATCTGTGGGGGAATAGTTCCAGAACCCCCCGCAAGTACCAAAATCTGTGGATCTCAAGTCCCTTGTATAAAATGGAGTATTATTTCCATAGAACATAGATATCCTCCTGTATACTTAAAATCATCTCTAGGTTAATTATAATACCAAATACAATGTAAATGCTATGTAAATAGTTGTTCTCCTGTGTTATTTTAAAAATTTGTAGTATTTTTATGTTTTATTGTTATTTTTTATTGTCCCCCACCCCCCTGGAATATTTTCATCTGCAGCTGAGTGACTCTGAGGATGTGGAACCCAAGGATATGAAGGACCAACTGTAGGTTTAGCAAGTCATCTGAAGAGGTGACAGGCAAGTCATGCAGCTATCAGGGAGAAGAGCAAAACATAGTAGACAGAAGGAACATCAAGTGCAAAGAGGTATTGAGGTGAAGTGTACCTGATGTTGAACAAACAATAAAGAAGCATGTGATTGGAGTGGTGTGAAAAGGGGGAGACAAGTCAGAGATGAGATCATAGAAGTAGAATGCTTAGTAGGGAGCTCAGACTTTGTAGAGCCTTCTAGGCCATTCTAATGATGAGTTAAATACCTCCTTCCTGCACTGGAGTGTAAGCTTCTGAGGGCAGAGACTGTGCTCCGTTGATCATGTATCATTTGCACATGGTGTCTAGCACAAAGTTAGTGCTCACTGAATATTTGTTGAATGAATGATATTCTGGGAGATAAATTTTATACACATACCTGTTTTATACACATTGCCTGCCATTTAGTACATATCTGTTAGTCATATTTATTGGATATACCAAAAGAAACCACAAACTAAGAGAAAAAATAAAACACATAATAGAAACATCCATGTATCCTCCAGATATTGGAGTTGATTGATAAGGACTGCGAAATTACTATGATTAATATGTTAAAGAAATATGAAGAAAATAGATAAGAATATTTCGCAAGAGAATTTGAATCTGTTAAAAAATAAAACAAATTCTTTAACTGCAAATATATGTGTGAAAATAAGGACTTTATATAGATTTTCCAGTAGATTAAGCAAAATATAGGATTCATGTTTAACATGTGTCAATATTTCATTACTTTGTGTGGCTGGGTCATATTCTGTTGTATGAATATACCACTTTTAAAAAGTCCTTCATTAGTTGATGGACATTTGGGTTATTCTACCTTTTGACCATTGTGATTAGTGTTGGTATGAACATTTGTGTAGAAGTATTTGTTTGAATACCTGTTTTTAAGTTCTTATGGGTAGATACCAATGAGTGATTTTGCTAGGCCCTATGGTAGTTCCATGTTTAACTTTTTGAGGAACTGTCAGGCATCCAAGCCTTTGTGTGTTCCCTTTCTCTTTGTTTGAGTAGAACCTGCAAATGGCTTCTGAACAGATGAGACTGGGCATTTTCAAGGTAGTATGGCAATAGATGGCTTCTCTAACTAACAGAATGTGCAAAGGTGATGTCACATTACTCCCTTAATTAGGTCATATTATATAGCAAAAAGTGATGGGATGTCACTACATTCATTTAGTTACATTGCGTGGCAAAGTGATGAGGTGTCACTCTTGTGATTATGCTTCATTTTGTAAGATTCCATCTTAACAGGCTAGAGAACAAGATTCTTTTTGCTGGCTTGATGAAATAAGCAGCCATATTGAGGAAACCTAGATGGCAGTGAACCATGGCAGCTTCTAAGGACTGAAGTGAGGGCAGTCTCCCTCTGAGAGCCAGTAAAAAGCTGGGGCCCCTAGTTATTCAGCCACAAGGATTTAAATTCTGCCAGCCACCTGAGTGAGTTTGGCAGCAGATTTCTTCTCCTTTGACCTCCCCCCCCCCCCAATGAAACTACAGCCTGGCTCACTTCCTGAGCTCCCTCATTGCAGCCTTGCAAGCCCTATGAGCAGAGTATGACGATGATGATTTTTTAAAAATTAGGTCTTGTGCTTCTTTACCTTCTTGTTTTATGAAAGTTTGGGTAGAGGTTTGAATGAGTCATTATGAACCTTGATCTGTTCAGCCCCAAGACTTCTGCCAATATAATTGTATATATATATTTTTTCTGACAAGGAATCTGACCTTTTGAGATCTTCAATTTAGGCTTGATTTACTCACAAGGATACTGATGAGTCACAGTCTGGCTTGATGATAAACAGTGGAATCCTCAGTAGTTCAAGGAAGTGATCAAGAGAGCTTTTATCTGGTAATTCTATTTACACAGGAGATTTTTTCTTATGAAGTTAATGGGTGTGGGGTCTTCGAAAAAGGGAATGTTCCTTGGCTAAAAGTCCAAAGGTGACAGTTGTGGGCTGAGACATGGGAAATGTGAGGGGTGTTATCAGAACCTGTCAATTCGGTAGTTTGTTGATTGCAAGGGGAAGCTTGTGTAACAACGTTGAGAATTGTGGTTAATATCGTACCACCTGTGTCAATAAAAATTTTACTTTTGAATTAGTGAAAATTCTTCTCGTGAGTTAAAGTGTAAAAGGGGGGAGTGGGTACTTGATTTGCTGTTAGAACATTGCCTACTGTAGTTTTTTTCCCCTTAATTCTCTTTGCTAATACAGAACAATCATTTTTCCATTACTATTTCTATGTATAAAATATGTAGGTGTCTTTATTGAAACACTGGTGTTTAACTTCTGGAGTGTGGGAGCATCTTGTTTTATCTCTAAGGCCATCAGCTTATTTTGGGTCTTTTTCGAAATGTGAAGTATAGAGTTTACGGTCTGACTGTGGTTCTTTCCCAGACAGTTTTTTACTTATTTATGAAATTTTCTATTTTGGCTTAAGGTTGATCACAAGGAGTGAGGAGGGGAGCTGGAGTCACTTCAGGTCCTACTCCTGAATGCTTCCTAAAGGCAGCAAAGAGCCCATTCTGGGAGTCTTCTATGGGCTTATTCTTGGACTACTAGCACAACTGGATTAATTACCCGTTTTCACAGGAAGGATTTTGGTGGTACCCTCCAAAAGACTCTGTCCAGTTTTCTGAAGCCTTCCTGGCTTTCTATATGATTGGGGGTTTCAAGCCACTCTCAGGGTCTTCCTATTCCCCTTTTCTAATAGGTCTTTTGATTTCCCCCTCTTCTTTCACCCTTCTAAACTATCTTTGGTAAAATGATGCCATTTAGAAAGATAAGCACATGAATTTGAGTTACAGATTTAATGCATTTGAAGGGCAGAAGTCTCACTCAGACCGCAGACTTAGCCTGAACCAAATCCGTGGGTCTCATAAGGGCATATTGAACATTTTTTCTGTGCCTCTCATGTCTTGGCCTCCCAGCTTAATGGTTGGCCATCTCTAACACCAACCTGACAATGTGCGGTCCCTTGTTGGTTTAACATTTAAGATCTCTCCCAGACTGAGACTTCCATAAACAAAACATGTCCAGAGAGAGGAACGTACTCAAGGTTCCCAAGCAAACTTTGTTCTGTGTGGATGCTGGTCTGATGAAGCCGCCTGAACTCACTGGCTTCTGGAGCCAGCGTGAAGTTGGACTTATTGGACCCTATGCCTCTCTTCTTCCTTGTGAACTTTGATTTATGGACTTGGAACAAAAGATATTGAGGACATTATGTTAATAATAAGGAAGGTTTCCTCCAAAATTAGATGTTTTCAAATCTGATCAGAAAATTAAAGGGTTCTTCATTCCTAGTGTTCTTGAAAAGGAAATTGGAGCTCTGCCCAATGTGAGACTTACCTCACCACTGTGGATGGAGAGACTCCTGAGATCCCAGTGGGCATCAGAGGCACATGCAGTTGCTGAATCTAGGATCTTGAGCTCTGGCTATTAGTGGGTCTTGAACAGAACTCAGTGGCACCAACAAGATTACCTCAAAGTGATGGTGTCACTTACTGCAATGAGTAATAAACTTGGTTTTGCTTGTTCAACAGGCTATTTTGGTTGTCTTCTGAGGGTGGCTGCATTTTAATTTATAGTCTCTGTTCTAATAAATGTGGAAAATATGGAAAAGTAGAAAGTAGAAGAAATCTTTTCAGTTTGTCTGCTTGTATGCTTTAGATGTTTTGTAACATCGTGTCACACTCTCAAATAATAATTGATTCTCATTATCTGTGTTAACTTTAACCTTGGTACATGGTTCTTAACAGCTATTTCCGAATTAATTAGTTAAGCCACAGGTAACCTGCAGGCTTAGTTTTCAGAAGTGGAGTCAAAAATTATTTTTTCAAAGTGCCCTTTTGTTTCTCTAGGAAATAAAAAAAATTTTTTTTGAATAGGAGTCTTACTCTGTTGTCCAGGCTGGAGTATAGTGGCATACTCACAGCCACTATAGCCTTGACCTGCCGGGCTCAGGCGATCCTTCTGCCTTAGCCTTCCAAGTAGCTGGAACTACAGGCCTGCACCACCACGTTCAGCTCATTTTTTGATTTATTGTAGAGACGAAGTCTTGCCAAGTTGCCCAGGCTAGTCTCAATCCCCTGGACTCAGGCAGTCTTCTTGTCTCCACCTTCCAAAGTACTGAAGTTACAGGTATGAGCTACCACGTCCAGTGGAAATAATTTTTAATACTAGTTTTATTTATAGTTTGCTTTTATTTCTGATACAGAGGCTATAGACATCTTTCTTTTGAATTTGGCTATTAATTTAGGTTTCTTGTATAGTAATTCCACATTCATTTGGAGCCACGTTGTTCACATTTCATGGTTTAGATCTACTGGGTAGATGATTACATTTAAGGGTATATATACAGATAGAGGTTTGCTGATGGAGATAAATAATGCAAAATTTTGGAATATCTCATGGTTTTGGCAGCTGTGTTCACAACAGCTTTGCATTGGCAGAGTGCATATAGAAATTACAGTATAGGTAGTTCTATCTCTCAAAAAAACCCATAGATTCTTTAAAATTAGTCTGTAGTTGGTTTTTTGGTTTTTTTTTTTTTTTGCTGATGGAGTCTCACTCTGTTGCCAACCTGGATTGCAGTGGCACGCTCATGGGTACTGCAACCCCGACCTGCTGGGCTCAGGCAATCCTTCTACCTCAGCCTTTCAAGTAGCTAGAAATACAGGCACGTACCCACACACCCAGTTAGTTTTTTGATTTATTGTAGAGACAAGATCTTGCCAAGTTTCCTAGGCTGAGCTTGAACCGCTGGGTTCAGGCAGTCCTCTCACCTCTGCCTCCCAAAGTGTTGGGATTATAGAATATTGGCTGGGTACGATAGCTTACACCTATAATCCCAGCACTTTGGGAGGCCAAGGTGAGAGGATTGCCTGAGCCCACTGGTTTGAGACCAGCCTGGGCAACTTGGTGAGACCTCATCTCTATAAGAAATCAAAAAATTAGCCAGGTGTGGTGGTGTATGCCTGTAGTTCCAGCTACTTGGAAGGCTGAGGCGGAAGGATGGCCTTAGCCCAGCAGGTCAAGACTGTGGTGGCTGGGAGCATGCCACTGCATTCCAGTCTGGGTGATGGAGTGAGACTCAAACTCAAAAAAAATATGTATATATGTAGAATATTGTTATATTGAGCAATACTTTAACAGAATCTACTGTTTTAAGCTCTTTTATATATTGTATTATATGTCACGTAATTAATAGATGTGAGAGCTTTCTTAAGAATGTTCTAGAGTATTAAGCGGAATCAAATTCCCTTTTTCTTCAAACACTGTCAAGTTGTATTTGTGAAGAAGTAATGGTGTTTTGCTTAGAAGAGATTTGTTTTATATAAATGAAGGACAAAATATATTTGATAAAATAAAGTTTAATGTCTATGCATTGAAGTGAACCTGCTTTTTAATGTAACTTGGACTTGTAGTCTTTCAATTTGAAAACTTATTGCCATGTAGAGCTTGTTTTATTTTCCTCTAATGAAATTCTTTACTTAAAACTATAGAGTAGCACTTTTTTTTTTTTTTAAGGAATAGGTTTTATGAAACCTAAATTTCAAACTTTGGAAATTGCCTGATGCAATGGAAAAAGTACTTGACTGAGAATTCGATGACAAGGATAAATATTGGGCTTGGCTTTGCCCAATGTCAACAGTATTTCATTGAGTGTTGAGTGTTCTTTGCTTGTAAGTCTATTCACTTATAAAATTGCTGCTCTGGAGATGAATAGTTCTGTTGACATTTATGAGATTTGTCTTATCCTAACAGGCTTTTTTTGATGGAAACTGATGGATAGTTGTTTATTCATTGAACAGATGTGTTGATCATATCAATTTGCTAAGCTCTGGGGATTCAGAAGAGAGCAAGACAGAGCTAGTCATTGCCCTCTATGACTAGGTGTGATGGGGACTGCCATAGTTGCAGGACAAGGGTATATGTGATCACACAGCAGTGGCACCTCAGCTGATGTGGATGGACTGGAGGACTTCCTAAAGAAAGTGGCACTAGGTAAAACTGGAAGCCTGGCCCCTGAGTCAGAGGAAATGGTAATTCCTCTTTCACCTAGACTGCTGTTCCCAGATTCTTTAGATCTCTCTTGCCTCTCAAAGTATTCATTCATTTGTTCATGCCTTCATTCATTCCTTTGGCAACTGTTGATTGAAAAACTACTGTGTACCAGGCACTGTTCTATGCATTTGAAATACATCACTGAACCATTTAGACAGAGACTTCTGCCCTTTTGGAGCTTAAATTTTAATGCGGTGGAGAAAGGCAGGCAATGAACATGATAAAGAAGTAAATGATATGCCAGAATTCTTCAGAATGCAGCTGGAGTGAGGCCCTGCATCTCCTTCTGCTGGCTGGAGTTCAGTCTCTTTCCTGTGGCCTGTAATATCTCTGTGACCTCTCTCTCCAGGTCCAGCTGCCCCGACTGTTTTTCACCAAGCCCTTTGAAAGTCGCCATGCCTGAGGTTTCTAAATCAGTCACACTTGAAAGTGTTTTTCAGATTATCTAATGAATAATGATTTCCAGAGTATTAAATGTTATCCAGACAAACCAGTGTTTCCCCAAAATCCATTTATATTTTCCATGACTTCCCATTGCTTCCGAAACAATCCGTTTTTGAATTAGAGATCCCCTGTTGCCACATGCCCTCTTCACAACTTCTACCTAATGTACCCCTCAGTAATTGCTTCATAGCTGCTGTGTAGCCCTATTTAAGGTATGTCTTTCCCCCTAGCCTGTAAACTACCTGCCAGCCAGGTTGGTGCCTTTCTTGTTCCCTCCTGTGTCTTCCAAGCCCAGTACATGACCTGTTGGAGTAAGAGCTGGTGTGGTAGGAGGAGGTGAAAGAGGAGAGAGTTCCTGGCTGGACTGAGTAGGATGCACCAAGCCTGGGAGAGTGCCCCGGATGCGGGTTGGAGGGTGAAGGACCAGATGACCAGGGCCAAGACTGGTGGCTTAGGTGGGATCAAGTATTGAAACCAAGTTAGAGCTTGAGCTTGTTTCGGAAGCAATGGGAAGTCATGGAAAATATAAATGGATTTTGGGGAAATACTGGTTTGTCTGGATAACATTTAATCCTCTGGAAATCATTATTCATTAGATAATCTGAAAAACACTTTCAAGTGTGACTGATTTAATTTGTAGACTATGAAAGTATGAACTGTGGATGTATGATTCTTAAAAAAAGTTGAGCAAGTGTCTGAGGATGTACAGTGTTTTTTGGAGTGCAGTGGCATGCTTACAGCCACCGCAGCCTTGACTTGCTGGGCTCAGGCGATCCTTCCGCCTCAGCCTTCCAAGTAGCTGGAACTATAGGCGCCCGCTACCATGCCTGGCTTATTTTTTTTATATATTGTAGAGACGAGGTCTCACCAAGTTGCCTAGGCTGGTTTCGAACCTGTGAGCTCAGGCAATCCTCTCGCCTTGACCTTCCAAAGTGCTGGGATTACAGACTTGAGTCACCGCACCCGACCTGGCATACAATCTTAAATAAGAGCTCCCCCTCTCCCCCAACTCTCTATCCTATCTTTGAGCAGTAACTCAAGTTAAGTTTTTTGTGACTGTCCCTACATAAACTTTCATGTGCATTCAAATGTGTATTTCTGTCTTAATGTAGCTAAGGGTGTACTATATGTACTACCCCCTCCCCCCACTTTATTTTGCGTATCTTTAGAGTGCTGAGAATAAAAGTCGATTGTGATTCATCATTGCCTCTGTATGGAACTAAGGCACTTGGGACTCTGTCCAGCATCCCATAAACCCGGGCCTGAACAGGGCCATGCCTTCCATGCCTGGACAGTGCCTTCCACGCCAGGGCAGGACCATGCTGTCCAAGCCAGAACGGGGCCATGCCTGGACAAGGCCACATCTTCTTTGTTTATGTGTCTTGTGCTTTTCTGCTACTTCTTATTACCATGTTTCAGCTTTGACTTCATGGACCTTCTTTCCATATTAAACACCTTCCTCACCTGGGATTCGTACAAGTTATTCCTTCTGTCTGGAATCCCTTTGCCCTAATCTTTCCATGGCAGCTGCTGGTTTTATCCTCAGGTTTAAAATTTTACTTGCGCAGGGCCCCTTCTCAACAGTCTGTCTAAAGCAGAGAACGGTCTCTTGTTCTCTGATTTGGTACTCTTTGCATGTAACATACATTTTAATTCTCAATGATTTGTTGTTTACTCTATTTTCTGTTTCTCTCATTAGGCTATAGTAAGCTCCATGAGGGTAGAAACTGTATTTCATGTAGTGGGGCTGGATAAATAGTTATTGAATTAATATATAAATGGATGAATAAGAACATATGGATCAACTATATTCTCTTTAAGACTATATAATATTTCATTTCATGGATATACCATTTGTGGTACCAGTCCA
The DNA here is from genome assembly GCA_963574415.1 of Tarsius wallacei. Classification (NCBI taxonomy): domain Eukaryota; kingdom Metazoa; phylum Chordata; class Mammalia; order Primates; family Tarsiidae; genus Tarsius; species Tarsius wallacei. The sequence continues at coordinate 30,712 of CAUYQG010160785.1, read as the reverse complement.
ACCAGCCTGTTAAATTGTGTTTTGGAGCCGGGCTCAGTGGCTCAGCCTGTAATCCCGTGCCTTTGGGAGGCTGAGGTGAGTGGATTGCCTGAGCCCGCGGGTTCGAGACCCGCCTGGGCAACTTGGTGAGACCTCATCTCTACAATAAATAAAAAAAAAATTAGCCGGGTGTGGTAACATGCGCCTGTAGTTCCAGCTACTTGGAAGGCTGAGGCGGAAGGATCGCCGGAGCCCAGCAGGTCGAGGCTGCGGTGGCCGGGAATGGCCCCTGCACTCCAGCCTGGGCGACAGAGTGAGACTCCAACTCAAAAAAAAAAAAAAAAAAAAAAAAAAAATTGTGTTTTGTACTTTTTTTCTTATTAAAGCATCATCAACAAATTGAAAATAATAAATTTCTTTATATGTCCCTCTATGTACATGCATATGGTATATGCGTGTGTGTGTGTGTGTGTGTGTGTACACACACATATATATATAATATACAGATATATCTATAGGATAACTTCCCTGAGTAAAATTTCTGGGTCAGAAGATAAGCGTGTCCTCAAATGTTTGACAGATGCAAACAATTTCTTTTTAAAAAAGATTACACCATTTTCTAGTTTACCAGTAGTGTGAGAAGTACTTGTTTACCTTTAAGTCACCATTCGTGACCACTAACAAATTGTAATTTGCTGTATGAGAAGTGAGATGTTGTTTCAATTTGCATTTCTGTAATTATGACTAAGGAGAACATATTTTATATATTATCCTTTTGGGTTTCTTTTTATGTGAATTTCTTATGTAGTCTTTTGCCCATTTTTCTTGATTGTTGGTCTTTTTCTAGTCGATTCAAAGTTTTATTAAAATTTTTTTTCTGCCTATTACGTTATAGAGAAGTTTTACAAAGTGTTGTGTGTCACTTAGTGCCATTGAATTTGGAGCCAAATGGGACTTTTGAAATCTCTTCTAATGTAATCTTGTATAGCTTGATAATAAAACTAAATGTGCTGAAAGACCATGCTGGAGCTGAGTGTATTTAGTAGTTTACTATTGAAACCAATAATAGAGTTTTAATATCTAGTGCATAATAGGGGCTCAATAAAATATTTTGGAATGAATGAGTTACAAGTGAAAAGCTAATTTTTAAGGCAATTTGATTTTACTTGGAAGTTCATTTAGTAGAATTCGATTCTCATAGAAAATCACAGACAATTTAAGCATATTCATAAGTTGAAAGGTAAGATTGTTTTGTGGCATTTACAGAAGTGTTAGATTTGTGACAGTTAAAGAAGTTTTAGAAGTTGTACAAATATAAATATCGCTTTAAATATACACACAACACAGCTATAACATGTATAGATATATGTGACAAAATATGATGAATGAATTCTTGAATTATACTTTAAAATTTGCCTGTTCTTGCAAGTTAATGAACTTTTTAGATAGCGGTTTATTTTCTCTCATAATGTTTGAAAGAAATGTTAAAAGTTTCCTTCTAGGCTTATTATAATCCAGTCTTCATTGGCCATCACTCTTCCTGGATTTTGTTCAAGAGGCACTAATTGTTCGCATTTGGCAGGTTTAACACTTCCTGACAGAGAGGCTATTAAGGGGAAGTATTCTCCAATAACTGTCACTGGCTGGAACAAAGAACCTTCCAACTCAATGTGTGGAAACCACTAACATTCTTAAATGACCCTTTTCATGGATTTTTATCCCTTTAAGCTAAAATTTGGAGAATGTAGGGTCAGCAAAAACAGCAAGGTGTAATAAAGCAGTAAACCTTGATTTTGGAGGGCGTTGGGTGGGAGGTATAGATTTATCTCTGACTTGAAAACAATTGTTATTTGGAAAATCTCATTAGCAGATGTGACTGCTTGGAGTAAAAAAAGAAAAAAAAAAGACTTAAAACTGATGTCGCTTTCAGGACTGCTTTGAACTTAACAAGCACCTATTTGTGGAGCAGACTGGCTAATGAAAGGAAATTAAATTTTTCTGACAACTTCCCCTGCCAACCTCCTTATTCAGGGGATGTTATTAGGTACCGAAGACTTTTAAGGAAGATTTTTTTTTTATTAGACATAAATGAACCAGTTATAAACATCCCCTCCCCCCTTTTTGGGGGAGGGTTCTGACAGGGTTGCTTTACATTTTAAATATGTTAACTTAAAAACTTAAACACCGGCTTCACATCAATATTTTTAGTTGTTTTCTAAAAATTCAGTCTTATTAACAGCTGTGGTTTGAAAGCAATATTGTCAGTCCTTGTGATAGTTTAGTTCATGTCACTGAGTTACAAAAAACAAGTTTACAAGAAGGCTTGGATTTCAACATTCTCTTTATTGTTATTTGGGGAAATGGATCAGGAGTGTTCTGTGTTGGGTGTGTTAGGTGAGAGTTAATGATCAATGAAATTACTTAAATTTAAGGGAAGTTTTTGTCTTTTCAACTTCTGAGAGGTACAAGTGGCATTGCTTGATATTTAGTGGCAACTAATCCATACACAAATAAACTCTACCTCTTACCTTGGATTGTTTAGGAAGGTGTTTTCTTTCCTTGACTTTTTGGAATTTTTTTTCTCCAGTAGTTGGTTCATTGAAATTGAAGTTTTAATTTGTGTAATAAGATGCAGCTCTTAAGATAAAATATGTACCTGAAAAAAGATGAAATTAACAAAACCATAAAAGGCAATGGAGATCACCAAGGGAATTTTTTTGAACAATTGTATAGATTCTATAGATACTGGAAATTTGCTTTTTTATTTCTGGAAAATTGATTGAGCTCCTCCCAAACAATAGAGAATCAACTCCCCCTGCTGACAGAATCAAGGAAGACATGACACGTAAATATCAGACAGAAACAAGCTGGCTGTGGACAAGCTTTAATGATCTGATTTATGATTCAGTATTGATTGTAAACATCTAAATTCTGCCATTAAATCCCGGCAACTGCACCAAATCACTGGCAATTCTGGTAGTGCTTCCTGCCAGCTCATTTCAAACTGCTTTGAGTTTCTTAATATAATAATGATGAGGTAGAATTTACATTCCACTTATGGTATTAATTTTACATTTCTCTGAATGAAAAGGGTTAGAAGGTTGTAAAATTGAACATTAAATGAATCAGAGGAGACAGTAGTGCAATATACGACTGCCCTAAAGACATTGTGCAATGCCTCATGGGATTAATGTTGAGTCTCATTTCCTGCTTTTACAGGATGCAGATGAAGCTGTCAGAATTGCAAGGGAAATTGGTAAGTTCTTAAATTAACTTTGGTAGGGTTTCTGTGTCTTTCAGCAGATACGGTTGAGCAAACATGTAATAAGTAATTCCCATAGAGCAAATAATATTTTAATAGTTTTCGGTTTTTGATTAATTGTTGCTCTGGAAAAATTTATCAGTTGAATTACCATATTCTATTATTAAAGGAAATTTTTAAAGAGTGACTTGACCTTAACTCTACATAGCTCCTGTGTAAGATGAAATGACTGACTAATTAAAAGGAGAGTTGTCTTAAGAATTCTTAAGATTGGATATAATGCAAATTACATGTACATAGTTGAATGCGGTTTGTTAAAATTAAGGACATATATGATCGCAGCATAGATGATTTTTGACATGGTTCTTCAAGTTTTTGACTTTTTCTAAGATGTTAATTAAGTGTCAGCTTTAATAATCTTGCTAGGTAAGAAAGAGAAAGTGGAATGTGGGAGATTAGAACTTGATATTCTAAACTGGAGTAGAAAGTAAACCAAGGGACATTTTAATGACTGCCTTTCTTGCAGGTATAATTGTATTGGGGCAGTGCTTTCTAACTTTTTAACTTTAAAAACATTCCCAGAGCTCTTGAGAACTATTGTATTTTTGGCATCTGCTAATTGAGAAAATGTGTAAGGGCATGCTGTTATCATGAATTAGCAATATTGGTAAATAACCTTACGGTTTTATTAATCAAATCAGCACTTGTATACATTTGACAGAAATTTGTATATGGGTGAGCAAAATAAGGCAACGCTGAGTGGTCAGGAATTCCCAGCCTCTTAGTGTTCCTCTGTCCTTGGTCCAAGCTTTTCAGCACTCCACAGGAGACCTGATCTCTCATTAAGACTGATTATTTAGAGCTATTTTCTAATTTAGAGAGCATTTGATTTGGCAGATTTTGCATAGTTTTGATATGCAGGTCTGAAAGTGACTGCTTGTATTAAGTATATTCTTTGCAAATGGGCCAGTTTAGCTGAGCAGTTCTTTAGTGATCTGAAAATCAGCTTGGCTTGTTGCATCCCCATTTCTAGTTGTCTCTGTCTAAGTTATTTGGGTTTTGCTTATTATTGTGTGTGTTTTGTTGTTTGTTTTGAAACATTGATATAGGTCCTGGATTTAAGACCAGGCCACAGAAAATCTCATTTTATCTGACTGCCGCATCTTTTCATTAATAATTTCTTCAGAATCATCAACATTTCCAAAAAGCATTTCAGTATTTCACAGGAAGATTTGCTAGATTGCTAAATAAATTAGACTATATGGAAGTGATTCTGTGGTTTCTTTATTGAGGAAAAGACAGAAGTTTTTGTCTGTGATTTGAAACCGCTAGCATTTCTTATTGTGTAAGAGACATGTACCATACCTACTGGCTTTTAAGGAGACTTTTCTTAAATAGTTTAGTTTTATTCTGGTGTACGCTTTTAAATTTAAGAGGTTCTTTTTCTAGTTCTAGTTTAGATATTATCTAGCTCATTGGATATAATAATACTATTATGATAGTTTCTTCATAAGAAGGATAATATTAGAAGAAATTTGGGGAAATAAAAAGGGGCTAGGTGAACATCTCCTGCTATATTGTTGTGCCACACTTTTTTTTTTCTTTTTAGTAGGAGTCTTACTCTCTCATCCCGGCAACCGCAGCCTTGACCTGCTGGGCTCAGGCGGTCCTTCTGTCTCAGCCTTCAAAGTAACTGGAACTACAGGCATGTGCCACCATGCTTGGCTAATTTTTTGATTTATTGTAGAGATGAGATATCGCCCAAGTTGCCCGGGTTGGTCTCGAACCTGTGGGCTCAGGCAGTCCTCTCACCTCAGCCTCCCAAAGTGCTGGGATTATAGGCCTGAGCCACTGCGCCTGGCCATGTGCCACATTTCGAATTGTATATCTCCAGTTCACAGTTGGAGCATTCTCTTGCATAAATGACAGCTGCAGGTCACTGTGGTTGCTTTCATGCCTTTTCTTGCATCTTTGTTCCAATCTTTGACCTTTAAGATAACTAGTTAATCACCGCAGGCCACTCTGACCAGTTCTCATAGCTTTTTTCCTTCCTGAATATTTTAATGTTGCGCTTTACCTCCTTTTCGTCCCCCTCTACCATCCTCATTGAGGTTACCTAATTCCATCGAAGTCTCTTTTCTTTCTACTTGGGCACATCCTTTATGACTTCTTCCTCTTTCCTAGCTTTCTTCTAATTCTCCCCAATTACTCCCTCTCATTTGTGAAATAAATGATCACCATCATGGCTATTAAGTACAAGAGTGCCAGTGTTTGGCTTATACTGAAAGAAAGGGAAGCCATAAAATTTGAGGTGAAATAAAAGATAATAAAGAACCAGGGTCATCAGCTTTTATAAAGCTTTTGGAATTTCCCTGAAAACACCTTCTGAATCACCACAGAAACCTCCCATAAAACCTTTTCCTTCAAGTGTTAACTTCTGAAATAAATTACATATTACTAAAGTCTTTTGGTTTTCTGTGTTGTTTGGTAATACATCATTTTTTTCTACTAATTTTATTGAGATATATCACATTTTAACTAAATTATGATTTCTATGGGCCTTTGTGAGTTAATCTAAGAGGGGAACTGATCGATTCCATGGGAAAATATGTTCCTGGTTCTTAGCACCTGAATTATAATCAAACCTTTGGCCCTATTCATTTGCAAGTTGCCGATTGTTCATGTGTCATACCTATTTATAGAGTTCTCTCTTTTACTTCTTTCTGTGTTACATGGTGAAAATGAAATTGATCTCCTTTTTGTGGTTCCTTTTTCTTTCACGTTTTTATTTCTCTTCTGGAAACAGGAATCAATGCTGCCAGAAGAGAAAACTAACTGTATTGAGCACTGATGCATTAACTGTTTTTTTACGTAATAGTAGCTCCTGTTTGTGGAGCTTTTTCTCCCCCTATGTGTCAGCCACTTTGAACATGTTGTTTCTAATGCTAATTCTTAGGTTTAATTATATTTTCATTTACATTTAAGAAAACTGAGGATTAAGAATGATAAGTTGTTTGCTCAAGGTCACAGAGCCATTGAGTGGTGTTCCCTGGTTTAAATTTAAGTTTATTTGGCCTGAAGACCATGGATTTTTTATTATACTTTGTCTAAAGTAATGGGATTATAAGATGAGAGCTAAAATTTGAGCTTCCACTTTGTGAAAAATACTGTAAGTTACTTAGGCATGTTCAACATGGAATTAAAGAAGCAGACAGTCTCTTATCATTGATGAGGTGAGAGACAGTTAAGACTTAAGATATTACTTCTATGTATGTTTTTTGGACCACCTTGTCTCCCTCATTCTCACTCCTGATTTTTTTCTTCGACCTATCTAACTTTAGAGATACAAGGTTATTGATCCTCAGTTTATCTTTAACCTCAATGGTAGATAGTGGTAATCAGTGAGCTTGATTTCCATTTAAGTTTGATCTTTTTCCTGGACCAAAGGTCCTTAATACAATCAAGTGAAAATTGATCATTGAAAGGAAAAGAAATTGTACATCTGAAACCTGTCCTTTAACAACTTAGAGACTATTCTGATTTTTTTGGTCCTTTGCTTGTCTTTCTTACAATCATAAATCATGCCCATTTTGAATTAAAAAAAAATTTTTGATCCTCAAGTCCACCATACTACAAACTTGCTTCTCCCACAATTTCTGCATCTCAGTAAATGTCACCCCATTCAGTCAGCCCCAAACGCAGAATCTAGACTGGATGCCTCATTTCCTCATCATCCTGTTGTAAATCTACCAGAAGGTACTGTCAGATCCTGTATTCACTTCTCACCCTCTTCACTTCTTCTTCTCTCCTCCAAGCTACTATTATCTTTTGCAAGGACTATGACAATAGTTGTGCTTAATTTCTTAAACACTTCAAAGCCATTCTTCACATAGCTGCCAGTGAGATATTGAAAAACTTTAAAGAACAAGGACACACCTCACCTCATCCCTGGTTTAAACTCTCTAATGACTTTCCATTGCACTTAGATAAAACCACACAGTTCTGTGCCCTGACTACCAACTCCATGTGATTTGACTCCTGCCTTTCCAATCTCCTTTTATACTATTCCCTTCCTTGCCTACTATGCTTCAGTCACAGCGGCTTACTGGAACACACCACATTTGGCGGGGGTGGGGGTGGGGGCGGGGCGAGGGGGTGGGGGTGGGGAGGTGGGAGGGTTGGGGGTGGGGGTGGGACCTGGAAGACTCTTGTGGATATCTTCACATAGATAGCTCCTTGTAGTCTTTCACATTCCAGCTTAAGTATCATGTCTTCAAGAAAAGATGCTCTAATATTGCCACCCGGTCAATCTGTCTTATAATGTTATAACCATATTCAAAATTTCTGCATAGTATTCATGATTTGGAGCTATTTTTCTTGTTTATTAGCTTTTCCCCACATATTTTATTTTGGAATATTTCAATCATATAACATTTTGAAAGAATTTTATAGTGTATACCTGTATACCCAACATCCAGATTGCACTATTAACTTTTAGCTAGATTTGCTTTATCACTTATCTATTCATGTTACTCCATCTTATTTCTCTTGCATTTCAAAGTAAATCGCACGTACCAGTACCATTAAATACGTCAACATACATTTCATTAGCCAAATTCAGTATTTGTGTACTGTTCTGCTATTTTGATGTAATATTTACATTTAGTAATTTATGAATGAATCTTAAGCTTGTATTTGTTGATTTTTATATATGCAAAATATCTGTGTAACTACAAACCCCACCAAGATATTGAACATACTGTTACTCCAGAGAGTTTCCTCATTGTCCTTCCAAGTCAGTCCTCACCCAACCCCCAGCCCTGAGGTAACCTGTTCTAACTTTTTTTTTTTTTTTGAGTTGGAGTCTCACTCTTGCCCAGACTGGAGTGCAGTGGCCGCTCCCGGCCACCGCAGCCTCGACCTGCTGGGCTCCGGCGATCCTTCCGCCTCAGCCTTCCAAGTAGCTGGAACTACAGGCGCACGCTACCACGCCCGGCTGATTTTTTGATTTCTTGTAGAGATGAGGTCTCGCCAAGTTGCCCAGGCGGGTCTTGAACCCGCAGGCTCAAGCAATCCACTCACTTCAGCCTCCCAAAGCGCGGGATTACAGGCTGAGCCACCGAGCCCGGCTAAAGATTTTATTTTTAAAAATTGAGATAAATTTAAGACACTCTTTGTTTGTCAGTAGGAATTTTTCAGTATCCACATTATGGCTAAATAATTTTTCATTGTAGCCACATGGTGCATGGCAGCCACATTTCCTAGTAGATTCCTTGGAAAACCCTTGCAATGTGCTAAGTTCTGAGGCTGTGCAGTTGTCATTAGGTCGTCAGAGCTCGAGCATACCATGTTTTTATAGCCCCTTTGCTGTGACTTTAGACAACAAAAACTTTTTCTTCATTCTACGTGTTCACTTCCCATTGATCAGACTGTGGGGTGGGAAGGAGGAGTTTTGTTCTATACTATCCCTATTCAGTTGCATAGGCTGATTGAGCCTCCTCTATCTGCAGTGGCTTGGGTAGTGAGGCAGGACTTGGAGAAGCTTTGGTTTTGATAATCAGCAATGAAATTTTCTTCGGGATGAGATGTCCACTATTATAACTTATGTGTGGTTTTGCAATTTGCAAATTATCACCATTATCTCCTAAATAGTTCTTAAATTTATCCACTTCTTTCCATTTCTACTACTGTTTTCTTTGTTTAAGTTAGTGCCTTTTCTTAGCTACATCACTGAAATAGCTTTTCAAATGTTCTCCTCTTAACACAGCTTGGAATCCTGTGGAGGCAGACTCTAGAAGATTCTTGGGGGAAATTATCTTGGGACCAACACCAGTGGGAGAAAGGAGGAAACTAGACTGAGGAAGACATTTAATTGAGAATCTATCTCAACAAAGCCCTCAGCTAATAATTCAGAGAGTTGCCCAAATTGGGACAAGGGAATTGAGCCTTTGTACATTTGTGTCAACTAAGCAATGGACGTGGACTGCCCTGGAAGGGTAAGACTTTAGTCATAAAGCTGAGGACAACTTGGTTTTTGGTTGACAGTACTTCCAGCAGTTGGGGGAACTAGGGATCTGGGCAGAAAACCATATCTCATAATTTTGATATATATTTTTCACAATTATTCATTTCTAAGTGTTTTCAGATTTCTATTATTTCAGATTTTTTTACTCCTATGTTATTTAGTGATATAAATTTATATACAGTGAAATAAAATGTAGCTTTTTGTATTATTATTGATTTCTAACTTAGTTGCTTTGTTTTCAGTTTCATCTTTTTCATTTAGAATTTTTCAGATTTGATGAAAATTGCTTTGTGGCCAAGGAATCAGTCACTGTAAATATATATAAATATATATTGCATATGTGCTTGCAAAAAAAGAATATATATATATTTTTTTCAGATTGGAAAACATAGTTTATTTAGAAAGTAAATTAGAGAAAGAGAGAGAGGAGATTCACCTCCCCAAGGTAGGGGAGGGGACCAAAGCTAAGAAAACATGGCGGCCATAGTTCAAAGAGCACGTGGCCTGGCCAGTGCTTTACTAAAACAATGGCTAGAATATATATTCTTAAATTATTATATGCCATCTTTATAGATGATTCAAGAGGTCAAGCCTACCTATTGAGATATTCAAATCTAGTGATATATTTGAATATTTGATATATCCATTTCTGAAACAGTTGATTTCCTAATTTTTTCTTGCTTGTCAGGATTTGCCTTTGTAAGATAAGTTAATAGGTATATTACAGCACAACTTGTGTCTCCATGGCTAATTTTACTTTTTATAAAAATGTAAGCCGGGCTTGGTGGCTCAGCCTGTAATCCCGTGCTTTGGGAGGCTGAGATGAGGGGATTGTCTGAGCCCGCGGGTTCGAGATCTGCCTGGGCAACTTGGCGAGACCTCATCTCTATAATAAATCAAAAATTAGCCGGGCGTGGTAGAGCGCACCTGTAGTAGTTCTAGCTACTTGGAAGGCTGAGGCGGAAGGCTTGCCGGATCCCAGCAGGTCGAGGCTACAGTGGCCGGGAGCGGCCACTGCACTGCAGTCTGGGTGACAGAGTGAGACTCCAACTCAAAAAAAAAAAAAAAAAAAATTTAGTGACTAATTTTGAATTTTGCTTTCAACTCTGATTTTATATGATATTAACATACCAAAACAAGCTTTTTTTGATCTTGTCCTTGTATCTTTCTCTATCTTTTCCATCTACCAGTGAACTGTTATTTTAAGCATATCTCTTGTAAGTACATGGGCTGGATTTTTTTCTATTCAGACTGGCATGGCCATCTTTTAGCTAGAGAGTTTAGTCCATTTACATTTATTGCATTTCCTACTATTTTGATTTATTTATGTCATCTGCTTTTTTTGTTCTGTTTGTTCCATTGTTAGGATTCTGTTTTCTTTTTTGATTCATTTTCCCTCCCATTCCCCTCAATTGTGATGAAAATTTTATACTCTATTTTTATTCTTTTAGTGTTTGCTGCAGAAATTTCAGGTTGGAAACCTTTCTTCAGGTGGTCTTCATTCTTGTTTACATTTAATGTTGTAAATGTTTTGGATTCTAGCCATTCTAATAGTTGTGTAATAGTATATCATTGTTTTAGTTGATGACATGGTTCCCTGAAGATATATGATATTGAACATCTTTTTATACTCTTTATTTACTTTCTGTGTATTTGCTGAGGTTCAAACATTTTGTCCATTATAAATTGGGTTGCTTATTTTCTCTTTGTTATTGTAAGAGCTCTATGTATTTTGGATACATGTTCTTTAACATGTATGTGTTTTATAAATATTTTCTCCCAGTCTCTGACTTGTGTCTTTTTTTTTTTTTTTTTGAGTTGGAGTCTCACTCTGTCACCCACACTGGAGTGCAGTGGCCGCTCCTGGCCACTGCAGCCTTGACCTGCTGGGCTCAGGTGATCCTTTCCTCTTAGCCTTCCAAGTAGCTGGAACTACAGGCATGCGCTACCACGCCCGGCTAATTTTTTATTGTAGAGATGAGGTCTTGCCAAGTTGCCCATGCGGATCTTGAACCCTCGGGCTCAGGCAATCCACTCACCTCAGCCTCCCAAGGCGCGGAATTACAGGCTGAGCCACCGAGCCCGGCTGACTTGTGTCTTTATTCTTATTATTTTTGAGTTGGAGACTTACTCTGTCACCCAGGCTAGAGTGCAGTGGCATGCTCAGGGCCACCCCAGTGTTGACCTGATGGGTTCCCGTGGTCCTTCCGCCTCAGCCTTCCAAGTAACTGGAACTATAGGCGCACACTACCACATCTGGCTGATTTTCTATTTATTGTAGAGATGAGATCTCGCCAAGTTGACCAGGCTGGTCTTGAACCTGCAGGCTTAGGCAATCCACTCACCTCGACCTCCCAAAGTGCTTTGATTATAGGCTGAGGTCTTTATGTTTTTAAGAGTATCTTTTGCAGAGCAGATGTTTTAAGTTTTAATAAAATTATCCATTTATTATTTTTATTTATTTATTTATTATTATTATTATTTTTAGTTGGAGTCTCACTCTGTTGCCCAGGCTGGAGTGCAGTGGCATGCTCACAGCCACCGTACCCTGACCTGCTGGGTTCAGACAATCCTTCCACTTAAGCCTTCCAAGTAGCTAGAACTACAGGTGCAGGCCATCACGCCCAGCTAATTTTTAAAATTTATTTTAGAGATGAGGTCTTGCCATGTTGCCCAGGCTGGTCTCGAACCCTTAAGGCAATCCTCTTGTCTCGGCCTCCCAAAGTGCTGGGATTACAGGCTTGAGCCACCGTGCCCGGCCCTAAAGTTATCCATTTTTTATTTATTATTTATTTATTTATTTATTTTGAGTTGGAGTCTCACTCCAGTCTGTCACCCAGACTGGAGTGCAGTGGCCGGGAGCGGCCACTGCAGCCTTGACCTACTGGGCTCTGGCGATCCTTCCACCTCAGCCTTCCAAGTACCTGGAACTACAGGCGTGCGCTACCACGCCCGGCTGATTTTTTGATTTATTGTAGAGATGAGGTCTCGCTTGCCCAGGCAGGTCTCGAACCCGCGGGCTCAGGCAATCCACTCACCTCAGCCTCCCAAGGCGTGGGATTACAGGCAGTTATCCATTTTTTAAATAAATTGTGTTTTTGGTGTTATATGTAAAAACTCATTGCTAAACCTAGATCATCTAGATTTTCTTCTAGAAATTTTATAGTTTTGCATTGCATATATGGGTCTAAGATCCATTTTGAGTGAATTTTTATGAAAAGTATAAGGACTGTGTCTAGATTCTTTATTTTGCATGTGAATATCCAGTTGTTCCTGTGCCATTTGTTGAAAAGACTATCTCCATTGAATTGACTTTGTTTCTTTGTCAAAGTTAAGTTGACTATATTTGCATGGGTCTGTTTCTGGGCTCGCTAGTCTATTCCATTGAGTAATTTGTCTGTTTTAGATAGTACCATGCTATCTTCGTTACTGTAGCTTTATAGTAAGCCTTGAATTTGGTAGTGTCAGTCTTTTGAATTTGTTCTTTTCCTTCAATATTATGTCAGCTGTTCTGGGTCTTTTCCTTTCCATATACACTTAGAATCAGTTTGCTGGCATCCACAGAATAACTTGCTAGGATTTTGATTTTGATTGTGTTGAATCTCTAGAACAACTTGGGGAGAATTGATATCTTAACAATACTGAATTTTTCTATTCATGAACATGAATTATCTCCCCATTTAGATTTTTACTGATTTCTTTCATTAGAGTTTTATGGTTTGTCTCGTAGAGATACTGTACATATATTTTTAGATTCATGCCTCTTTCATTCTTTTGGTGCTAATATAAATGTTTTAATTTCAAATTTTACTTGTTCATTACTGGTATATTTTTTTCTTTTTGAGTTGGGGGGTGGTCTCACTCTGTTGTTCAGGCTGGCATGCAGTGGCACGATCACGGCTCACTGCAGCCTCAACCTACTGGACTTAGGCCATCTTTCCACCTTAGCCTCCTCAGTAGCTAGGACTATAGGTGTATGCCCCCATGCTGACTAATGTTTTGATTTTTTGTAGAGACAAGGTCTTGTTATTTTGTCTTTAACTCCTGGGCTCCAGTAATCCTCTCACCTAGGTCTCCCAAAGTGCTAGGAATGCAGGCATGAGCCACCATGCCTGGCCAACCTTTTGAATATTTACTTGTATTCTGCAAATTTGATATAATTGTCGATTAGTTCCAGGAATTTTGTTGTTGTTGTTGATTATTTTGGATTTTTTTCATAGACAATCATGTTATCTGCTAACGAAGACAGTTTTATTTATTCTTTCCCTAACTGTTTACACTTTATTTCCTTTATTTGACATGCTGGGCTAGGATCTGCATTAGAATGTTGAGTAGGAATGATAAGAAGGGACTTTTTCCTTCCAGTCATTTTCTTTTAATACCTAGAAACTCCTTTTTAAAATTTTTAATGTTTTCTATTTATCTCAAATTTATTTTTTTTACTTTAAATGATTTTCCATATTTATAATGGCTATAATTCATAAACAGTATTTGTTAACTGTTTTAAGATTCTTCATTTCTGGGCTTATTTCTACCAAGTGTTTTCCTTCTGATATGAATCACATTTTGCCTTTTCATCACGTATCTCTTATTTTTGATTGGATTCCAGATCTTGTGAATGTTATATTGTGTGTTTGGATTTTGTCACCTTTATTTAAAAGGCATTGACATTTATTCTGTTTGGCAGGTAAATTAATTGTGTTTAGGTTAATACCTTTCAGGATTACAAAAATAAGTTTTCTAACATAACCCTTTCTGGTATGCTGATTAAACAAGTATGTATTAGACCATCTTTTCCTACCCTCTATCCTGCCTATCCTTGGGTTCATAATTTCTATTTTATTATATATCTCTAGTTTTCTCTTAGTATAATGTAAATTTATTAGAGATTTAGGCAGGAGATATGAACTTATACATATGTTCAGACAATTTCACTGACCACTGTGTGTCTTGAATGGGGGCAACTGTGGTGGTAGGAGGCCATTCCAGCAGTTCTATCAAGAGACTGTAGTAGTTTTTATAGGTGTTATGATAACATCAGATCCATAAAAGTAAATATATTTGATTTTTTAAATTTGATTTTTATTTTATTTTATTTTATTTTTTTGAGTTGGAGTCTCACTCTTGTTGCCCAGGCTGGAATACAGTGGTATGCTCACAGCCACCACAGCCTCGACCTGCTGGGTTCTGGCGATCCTTCTGCCTCAGCCTTCCAAGTAGCTGGAACTACACCACCATGCTCGGCTAGTTTTTGTGACTTACTGTAGAGACAACATCTCGCCAAGTTGCCCAGGCTGGTCTCGAACCCGTGGGCTCAAGCAATCCTCTCACCTCGGTCTCCCAAAGTGCTGGGATTGCAGGCTTGAGCCACCATGCCCAACCAAGAATACCTTCTTATTCAAGTAATCAAACAACTTTATTAGTTAATGGGACAAAAGCACATTTTATTTTTGTTTTCTGATGTGATGCAAGAATAAGGATACAAACGTACCTACATAGCGTTTAAATAAAAAAAAAAAATCCTAAATCTAATGAGTAAATAATTAGATAATTCAAATTATAAAGTATTCTATAAAAACCTACCCTAACTCCTTCAAAAATATCACTGTCATGAAGGAACCCCTCAAAAAACAACAAAAACCTCTCAATAGTTCCCCTTCCAAAAAAGCAACAAAAAACCAAAGGCAAATGAACTACTTTACATTAAATGAGCATAAAGAAATAGGACAAATGTGTCATGCACTATTTGATTTCTCTGTAATTCTAATGCACAACTTCCATCTGAGGATTCCCTTTCTGTCTTAGTCCTTTTTTTTTTTTGGTGAGAGTCTTTTATTTTTTCTTCTGAGGTCCCAGTACCCATGATCAGAGCCTGTTCTGACCATTTAGAGGACTGTCTTGCTCCCTGAAATATCTTTTGCATTCTTTTTTACTTTAAACCTCTCTGTTAGGAAATAAAGATCTTCCAATTGATTATTGTGTTTCCCAATTTATTTTATTTTATTTTATTTTTGAGTCAGAGTCTCACTCTGTCACCCAGGCTGGAGTGCAGTAGCATGCTCATGGCCACCCCAGTGTTGATCTGCTGGGCTCAGGCGATCCTTCCGCCTCAGCCTTCCAAGTAGCCAGAACTACAGGTGTGCGATACCACGCCCAGGTAATTTTTAAATTTATTGTAGAGATCTCACCACGTTGTCCACCCTGGTCTCAAACCCCTGGACTCAGACAATCCTCTCACCTCTACCTCCCAAAGTGCTGGGATTACAGGCATGAGCCTCCGTGCCCAGCCCCCAACTGTGTTTTTTAAAAAGACCCTTCCCCATGACACCTTCTCTTTGATCCATGAGAGATTTCTGGTTAGTACCATTAAATTAGGAGTAGGATATTCCGCAAGAAATACTTTACTTTTTCCTTCTTTTTACTTTTCCTTCTCTATTGGTTATTATATTCTGTGAAATATTTAGTTCCAGAAACTATAACTGAGAAAACCACCCATAAAATTATTTATTATGCAACTTATGACTATTGTATCATTAAGATGTCATTTTATTAAACATTTTTTAAAAAATCACTCAGAGTTTCTACAATCTGGATTATTTCGCCACTATTTATTTTTAACAGCATAATATAAGAAAAGCACAGTTAGTTTACACAAGTTCCTACATTGTTACTGATTTACTGACTCTGTATTTTGTCACATCACTTTTGAAAAATAAAACTGCATTTATGATATAAAAAATGTCATTTTATCAGCTTTTACTAGGTTATGCCACTGTGTGTGGAGTAGGTTTTGCATGAAGAGGGAGATTATTTACCGTGTCTTCAGTAGGTAAACATGACGTTATCTGTTGGCCAAAAAAAGATAGTTCTTTTTGACTTGAAATCCATAATAAATTGGAAAATCTCCTAGAATCTTCCTTCATCTCCTTGTCTTCCACATTCAAACTATCATGACTCTAGTATTTGTCTTTCTCTCTATCTCTATTGCTATCAGCCAGTTCCAAGTCACAGTTGTCTGTCACCTGGACTGCTGCAAATTCTTTCTAATCAGTCTCCCTGTTTCTACCTTTGCTTTTTACAATTTATTTATTGCACAGCAGCAAAAATGATCTTAAAAAATGCTGAAAAAATTAGGTCACTTCCCTCTCCTATGTCATACTTTCCAACTTGTTCCTTCTGCCAGAAACTGTCCCCCCTCATTGGTTTTCAGAGGGCTAGCTGTAGCTTGCCATTCAGGTCTCAGCTTAAATACCAGTTTTCTTAGAGAAGCCATTTCAAGGAACAGTAACCTGACCATTCTTAGTTACATCCCTCTGTGTGTTTTTTTTTTTTTTTTTTTTTTTAGAACTTATCAGTCTATTATATTATATCTGTAAAATATGCACACATGTATTTATTTTTTAGAGATGGTGTCTTTTACCCAGGCTGGATTATAGTGGTGTGATCATAGCACACTGCAGTCTCAAACTCCTGGGCTCAAGCGATCCTTCCACTCAGCCTCCTGAGTATATGGGATTACAGATGTGCACATACCACCACACTTGGCTGATTTTTCTTTTTTAGAGATGGGATCTTGCTTTCTTGCCCAGGCTGGTCTCAAACTCCTGGCATCAAACAATACTTCTATCTCAGCCTTCTGAGTAGCTAGGATTACAGGAGTGAGCCACTGTTCCTGGCTCATAAGGGCACATGTATTTGTATATAATTTTCTACTAGATAGCAGGCTTTACCAGAGCAGGGCTTTTTCTGAATTGTTCATCTTTTTATTCCCCCAGAACTGGATCAGGGTTTGGCACATGGTATATTTTCAGTCAGGATTCTTGAACTAATGGTTAAAAATGGTGGTAGAGTTAGAAAGAAGATTGCTTGCTTTGTAGTAGAAAGTAAGATGTGGTGATTGCTGGGAGGCATGGAAACCAGAGAGCATGTCATATCCTGCAGTTAAACCTGTCCTTAAAAGTTTATTTAGTCTCACAAAGTAGGAATCAAAACCTTTTAGTACTTTGTAATTCACATTTCTGTATTTTATTCATATTTTTCTCGTACTTTTTCTCTTCTTTTTGGAAGCATGGGTTCCTCTTTTGTTGTACAGAAGGTAGATAAGGAATAGAGTCTCTCTCTCTGTGTGGGAGGTAGAGTGTTAGTAGGCCAGTGGCTTAAATGTCTGGGTCTGGGGGATGAGGTAAATTAGTAGATGAGAGGACCAGGATGGAGAGGAAAAACAGAAGAACGCTGGTACCTGACCTTTTTATTTTTTAATTTTTTTTTTTTTTGAGTTGGAGTCTCTGTCACCCAGGCTGGAGTGCGGTGGCATACTCATGGCCACCCCAGCGTTGACCTTCTGGGCTCTAGCGATCCTTCCACCTCAGTCTTCCAAGTAGCTGGAACTAGAGGCACGCGCTACCTCACCTGGTTAATTTTTGATTTGTTGTAGAGACGAGGTCTTGCCAGGTTGCCCGGGCTGGTCTTGAACCCATGGGCTCAGGCAATCCACTCGCTTCGGCCTCCCAAAGTGCTGGGATTACAGGCTGAGCCATCGAGCCCGGCCTTGATGTTTTTAAAGTAGTCTCTTTACACTAGAAGATTCTCCTTCTTTTGAGAGCATTATAGAATGAGAGCATTATAGAATTTGTGTTTTGTTATGATAAGGAAGATTGTTCTGTTTCAAACATATGTTAGCTGAAGAATATGAAATTAAACAGATGTATTATCTACAGGAGTAAGCTCCAGTGGATAAGAAAATGGGAGATAACATTAGTGGAAATTTCATGTTCAGACTAGGTAGGTAAGAGGTAGCAATAACCATCCACTTCAGTAACCATTTCTCATTTTCCCAGGATTGCTTTTTTTTTTTTTTTGGAGTAGGGAGTCTCACTCTGCCATCAGGCTGGAGTATGGTGTAGAGTGTTAGTAGGCCAGTGGCTTAAATGTCTGGGTCTGGGGGATGAGGTGCACTCCAGCCTGGGCAACAGAGTGAGACTCCGACTCAAAAAAAAAAAGTACTACCTGAACTCTAATGACTTATGTGGCATAAGTTGAGTAGAAAGCTTTACCTTTATATTATATATAACTCATAACTCAAAAAACAAAACATAAGTCAAAAATCAGATTAAGAGTTAGTAGCACTCTTAGTTTCTTCCTCCCTCCCAGACTTTTTCTGTTTAGCTTGTTAGATTTTTATCAGGGAATCTCGTCATCACGGGTTACATGTTTTTACAGGTCTACTGCTGCATTGCTTCTTTTTTGCCTCATTACATATTGCCTTTTTATCTAATGAGATCTCATCTGCTCTGAACATATGATAATTTTTTAAAATTAAATTTTGTTTCATTATAGTGATGTGGGATACAAGTGAAATCAACTACAAAAGTAGGCTGACTGCAGGTGAAGTTTGGGCTTCTAACTGGCCGTTACTCCCCTGGTATAGAATCAGGTACCCTTTGTGTTGCCCCCCACCCTCTACCCTAGCAGTGCCCAGCGACTGCCGGTCACTTCCTTGGGCTAGCGTGATTGATGTTCAGGGCCTACTTATGAGTGAGAGCATGCAGTGAATATATAATTTTTTGTCAATAAATTATTTTATGTGTTTTTCCCCCCATCTTGTGAGCAAGGATGATTTCCCCATCTTATTTTGAAATTCCCAAGTCAGGGGGAATTGACTATGGTTCCAGGGCCCATAGTAAATGACTAAAATGAGATTTGTACTAGAATCAGAAAAACTGCAAATTTCCTTATCCTCAGAGGGAACTGAATGTGGTAGAGCTGTGGTTTCCTGGTGCATAGTTTTTGATGACACATTTATCAATGGTTTTTTTTGGGGGGGGAATGAGGATTCATTAAGTTGTAAATGGATTTTGCAGGTATGCCCGTTTTTAATTTTTAGATTGAGTTTCATCAGTGCCCTGACACAGACTCATTCTTCTCTACTGATTTCAATCGGATTATTTCATGTGACATTCATTGTGAGGATGCAACACTGAGTGAGACAAATACCATTCTTGCTTCTCTCATGCAGGATCAAACCTCATATACCGTCTCTTGCAGAATCAGCAATCAAGCCTGCAAAATTTTCCCTTCCCTGTCTCCAATTTGTGTTGTTGGTTCTCTTTTCCTCTACCATCCTATGGATATTCTGTACTTCAACTGATTTGTTTTAGTCATTTCCTAAGCTTGTCCCATGATCTCTACCTCTGTTTTTTGTTTTGCTATTCCTGCCTAAAATATTCAAGTCATGGTCTTCCTTCATAGCATCCCTTAAATCACCCCTGTAAGACAGTTTTCTTAATCCTTTTTCTCACTATCTTCTGTGATCTTTTTCTCCTTTGAATTTCAAGGAAGAATTATTTGGGTCCTTTGCCTCTCTCTTCCTGGATTTTAAGGTTCTCATTGTGAGAACAACATGTCATTTTTATTTCTTCTTTCCACTGCACTTAGCATTGTTTTTAAAATGCTATCTCGTATAAACATAATGACCATAACATTTTTTAAAAATTGAATTAATTATGAAACATTTAGGAAGCAAGTGCCATTTTAGCTCAGTTGAAGTTAAGAGTGTTGTTTTGTAGTTTGAGGGTCAAAGGGTCTGTGACACTTAGCCCTCTCTTCCCTTTTCCTCTAAGGATCTTATAGCTTGAGTTTATGCTACTAAAGCATCACAGACTGGGAAGGTCTTCTAACGGCTCACTGACCTCTTCTTTTTTCAGAAAAGATCATGAGCAAATGGTCCCAGGCATAGGAGTATCTCCACCTTGTTTTCCGGAAACCTCTAAAGAAGGCGATTTTAGGACTTTTCCTGATAAATTGTTATAAATAACTCTTGAGGTCAAAGATTTTACTGTGTAATAATTAATCTAAATATTTAATCATGTAGCTAATGACAATTTTATGATTTTATTTTCTCTTGTAAAACTTTAGCTATAAATGTCCTTCGTTTTGGACCTTCCTTTGTATTTTCATAATACCCTATTGAATGCATGGACTAGTGTGATAGCTTTTCTGTTGATATCAGTGATCCCTGGATCTTCTGCTCCAGCTCATAATATAATAGCCATGTTTGATTCCCCCCCCATACCATTATATCAGTTCTTGCTGGTAAGAGCTGTAGGGGTTCTTTGGGATTTTTTTAGATGAAAATACCTCAAGTATCTGAAAACCACTACCTTTGTAAAGGGGGATTTAATTTGTATCGTTGTAAACTGCAGTTTTGGGGGATGTTCCTTGGTGCCATATAAGTTGCTTCTTATATCTTTGGTTAGTTAATACTATATGTTTACTTCTGTTTTTGGAATTCACTGTCAATTTATTTATGTTTTCTTAGCTTTTATTTCATTACTGGAGGAAATATTATGTTTATTGACACAAGTAGCCTTTTTTTCTTTCAAAATGGTTAGGTCACACTGTCATTTTAAAAATGTACATAAGATCATTACACTGGTTATTCTTTTCCTGACTCTAAAGAAAGGAACTTTTAAATAAATTAGTTATTGTCTTCTGCGTTATTGAACATGTGGTCAGTTGTCATGTTCATACATCCAAATGATCAAAGTCTGAACTTCTGTCTAATTCTTCCCTGCTGTTAGGCTACCCTGTCATGATCAAGGCCTCAGCAGGTGGTGGTGGGAAAGGCATGCGCATCGCTTGGGATGATGAAGAGACCAGGTGAGAGGCTGTCCAAAATACACTTTTGATGAAAATTGCAGTTACCAGAGTTTTATTAAACTGACAGGTACACAGATACCAAAAGCATAATGGAATAATTACAATAACCATCTCATTTTTACTCTTTTGAATGGGAAAAAGGTGGAAGTTATCCAGACACCTTCTTAATTTATATTTTTCGATTATTTGATCATAGAAAAGTTTTTATTAAACATTAACATGGGATTTTCTTTTTGTTTTTACAGCATATTTTTAAGAATTGCAGTAATGTTTCTATTTTCTAGACAGAAGTTACTAACATTTGGCTGTATGATTCTGAATGTCATCTAAAGATTTGAACCAACTATGTTTAAAGGCAGTCATAATTTCATTGAGAGTTTATGTATTCCCTCAGTATGTACTTGCTTTCTTTTGCTAGTCCATAAAAGTAGTGAATTACTTTGATCATTTTATACTGTGAAATATATTCTTGTTCCTTCTGAGTTTGAAATGACTGTGTCCTTTATGTGCAGTGCACTCATGTTGTAAATTTAGAATACTTTTTTATGACCCAGTCTCAGAAGTCACACAGGTTCCCCTCCAGTGAGCACAGCTTCTGCCCAAATTCAGGGGGAGAGGAATGAGATGCCACTTCTTCATGAGGGCATGGCAAGATCCCTAGGAGAGCATGTGTAACAGGAAATACTGTGGTGGTCATCTTTGGAAAAGACAAGCTGCCCAGCCTCTTTGTAGGAAGAATGGTATAATCAAGATATTGAATACAATGCAGTGGTTTCATAAGAGATGTCTTTTTTATGAATTTTAATCTTTTTCTCATTGTTTTTTCCTTTCGCGTGGTATTTATATAGTAATTTCATTGAACTCTGGATTTCATAAAGGGCATTTATATTTCATTATTCTTCTTAGGATCTCGGATTTCTTATCAGTCACTTCTTCAGGGCTACTGTTAGTAACATATTCTTTACAGTGGGATTACTCTATGGTTTTTTGGAAGTGAGGTTTGCTGTGTTGCTGTTGATCTATGAATTTTACTTCAGAATTTAGTATTTTCAGAAATCACTAAATCCTATGTTGGGCATTCTTTGGTAGATAATTTAACCCTCTCTTGCAAAATAAATAGCACATTGAGTCAAAATATGTTCATATAATTAATAAAAATACATATATAAATAATTTTCTACCTAAAATATTACTCTCTTCAACTTCATAAATAAACCATCTTGGAAAATTTGTTGAGATTAACTTAGTATGACAGTATTTGATTTTTTTTTTTTTTTTTTCTTTTTGAGTCAGGATCTTATCTGTTGTTCAGGCTGGAGTGAAGTGGCATGATCATTACTCACCACAGCCTCAACCTCCTGGTTTCAGGAGAGCCTTCTGCCTTAGTCTTCTAAGTAGCTGGCACTATAGGTGTGTACCACCATGCCCAGCTAATTTTTTAAATGTTTATTTTTTTGTGCTAGGGATGAGGTCTTGTTATGTTGTCTAGGCTGGTCTTGAACTCTTGGGCTCAAGCAGTTCTCCTGCCTCAACCTCCCAAAGTGCTGGGATTACAGACATAAGCCCTTGCACCTGGATTAATTTAATAAGACATACGCCTCGTTTTATAAAATTGTTGCATATCCCATATTTGCTTGGGAAAACCAAAATTGCACAAAAATGGAAAGAATAGTCCAGCAAACACCCATAACATTTGTCTTCTGGAGCAACTGTTAACACCATGCCACAACTCCTTCACTCCTTTTTTTTCTTCTCTCCTTTCTTAGGGAAGTCATTTTTTTTTTATAACCCCACAACATTTCAGCATATTTCAGGTACAAAAGCAAATTCAGTAATTGCTTTATTATTTTATTCTAAGAGGTGCCTCACTCTTGTAACATTTTTCCTGAGCTTTTTCAGGGAAGTACCATCTGTGTGTCTTAGAATCTGTAGAACATCTGAAAAATTTCAAAAAGAGTAATTTTTGGTATTATTATATGATAAATTGGGGTGAAAATTATGAAGCTTGTTGAAGATGGACTTAGATATTTTCATAATAATCTCTGGCTTTCATTTCAAATTTAAATGAAATATATGACATGAAGGGAAATTTGATCATGGCTACCTTTTTGAATACCCCCATTAAGGCTTTAGACTTTGTCATGAGGGCAATTTCTGTTTGTGTGTGTGTGTGTGTGTGTGTGTGTGTGTGTGTTTCCAGAACCTACAGTATATACCAGAAACAAAGTTTGGTGATCAGCAAATATTTTTTGAATGAATGTAACAAATGATGTTCATAATACAATTTTCCATGAGTTCCAAAATATGTTGGTGAAGCTTTCCAACTTGTACGTATTTTATTTTTGTGACTTTTACTTTTGTTGTTCTTCATTTCAAGGCAAAATGAAACTCTTAATCATTTCAGTGGCGACAAACTGTAAAGTTGTATACTTTTTTCTTTGTGAATTATTCGATCCCATCTAATAAAATGTTGGCTATATGGATGAAAAACGGATTCATTGTGCTTCCAGTTTCTTTGAAGTTTGAGGTCTCCTGAGATCTAAACTCCATTCCCCTAAATCAAAGATGTAATGGAAGACTAAGAAAACCTAACACCTTTTTCAGACGTCTGAAAATAGGAGATTTTTGCAATGTTTTGAAATTTGTCTTCTAGTCAGCGTTTACCTGCGGTGTTCTGTTTCAAGTACATAAATAAATACATCAGATAGTTATTTCTGATATTACTAGATGGATTGTTTGCAAATTAAAGAGGAATCGGGTCCTAATGTTATACATTAAATAAAGGTTTTTAACCTGAAAATTAGGAAACTATTAGAAGTAAAAGGAATTAAGTTTTATATTCTGAATGTGTCAATGAATGGGAAATAATATACTCAGTTTGTTTTAGATAAGCAAGTTTGAATTTTTAGTGGACTGGTCAAATGAACCCATTTTTTGGTGAATTCAATAGGCATATTTTTATAATCTACATTTTCATGGTTTGGGAATAAAATATATAAAGTAATAATTAGATCCATGTTTTTATTTTTAAAAATTGTACTTTTCTTTTTAATGATTAACTTTGAACAGTTTTAAAGAAGACAGCATTATAATGACATGTAGGTATGTGTGGGAGGCATTTGCCTTTCAAGGTGTATGTATATTTAAAATATTAGGAGATGTGTAAGAATCCTCCAGTGTCAAGTTCAATTTCAGTGAGAGTATTTCTGTACAAGTTGTACAACTGAGTATTTCTATTCAAGTTGTACAGGTAGATGGGCCCTTTACATTTTTGTTTGTATCTTCCAGCTTCTGAGTCAAATTAATATGCATTTTAATATTTTTATGAGTAGAATTAAAGTATATTATGGTTGAAGAAGTGGAATTAATTGTATATGCTCTTATAGTTGGTTAAGATTTCATATATAATAATTGATGAAGTACATATGATTTTCCTGTTTCAACAGAAAATCTCAGATCAGAGAAGTTAAATAACTCACCCAAGGTCACAGAGCTGAAGATTGGAAGAGTTGCAGTTTAACCAAAGTTAATTTAGTTATTTGTATATTGAGTGAATTTTTTTCTGCTTTGTTCAGAAGCAAGCCAAATCAACATTTAATTGATTTTCTTTTCTCTTATGATGGTGGCCATGTTTGTCTTATTAGTCTGACTGTTCTTCCTTTTACCTTTACAGGGATGGCTTTAGATTTTCATCTCAAGAAGCTGCTTCTAGTTTTGGAGATGATAGGCTACTCATAGAAAAATTTATTGATAACCCTCGTCATATAGAAATCCAGGTTGGTGCATTTAAAATGCTTTTCAATTATCATGACTTTAAAATAATATCATCTAATGCTACTGGCAACACATTCTTCTATTTGTGAATTGTTTTGATATGTTTGAACAAGTACAAAATAAATGGATTACCTGTCTTTGGAATCTGATATACAATTTGTCATTGTGCTAGGATATTGATTGAGATGGGGAATGATACAGAACCCCACCTTCAGAGAGAATCATTCAGTCCCCTCCAAGACTAGGCTGTTATGGGTTATTTTTAAAAGAAAAATGCCTGTCTTGGACTCTTGTGTCACTTCAGTTCAGTAAATGTCCAAGTGCCGTGCTGTCACAGGTGTTCTACCAGGAGTTGGTTGTAAAGAGAAGAGTAAACTATTTCTTTCTTCTGTTGAGATTAAGTTATTATCCTGGGGGTGCAGTGGCTCACAGCTATAATGCTAGCACCTTGGGAGGCCGAGGCAGGAGGATCACTTGAGCCCAGTAGTTTGAGACCACCCTGAGCAACATAGGGAGACCTCATCTCTGAGAGAGAGAGAGAGAGAGAGAGAGAGAGACAGAGACAGAGACAGAGACAGAGACAGAGACAGAGACAGAGACAGAGAGAGAGACAGACACAATGGTGAACATACCTGTAGTCCCAGCTACTTGGGAGGCTGATGTAGAAGGATAACCTGAGCCCAGGAGGTCAAGGCTGCAGGGAGCCATAATTGTGCCACCGCACTCCAGCCTGGGTCACAGAGCAAGACCTTGAGGCAAAAATAAAAGATTAATTCTTGACGTGACTGTAAGTGTGTGGATTGTCATTGTCTTCTGGGCCAGTCGTCATGTTAGGACTTGACTTGGAATGTCCCATGTTAGGTGACTTGAAGGGATGGCATAAGCTGACGCTGGGCCTCTCTTTTTTCTATGTCTTGGGGCATATCTGTATGGCTTCTCCATGTAGCATTTCTACAAGGATACCTAGAGTTCTTACATCACTGGTCAGAGCTGCTTGAAGTAACTGTGCCTACCTTATTAAGGTTTAGGTTCAGAAATGGCACAAAATGACTTTTGTTGTATTTTGCAAAGTTCCTTGGCCAGCCTAGAATCATTGCTGGATGAGATTATACAAGAGTGAGGATACTAGGATTCGTATGTATTGGAGTCATCTTTGGATACTAGTTGCCACAACCCATTCTTTGGCCCTCAGTGATCGTGTTCTCCCATAAACAGGATATATACACCTTCCCTTCAAGACCAAGATTTCATCTTCAAACTTGGCCCAGGTCTGGATGTTTCTTCTCTGTATGATCCCTCAAGAGCTGTTATTCTGGTACAAAGACCTCTGAATTTAAAGACGATCTGCTGTTCATTCATCTAACCTACAACAATGAGAAAAGGACACAGCATTGCCATAAATACCCTACTCAACATAGTTGAGAAAGGGAAGCACACAGCAGTCACTAGTTCTTAGCAATTGAAAGCCAGCAATGGAAACTGAAATATCCCATAGGAGTTTCTTGCAGTAGTAATTCTGGCAAGAGATGATGGTAGCTTGGACCACAGGATTTGCAGTGGAGGTGGTGATATGTAATTGAATTCTGGATATTTTGTGAAGGTAGATGAAATTTTCTAAGTAGATAGATGTGATGTATAAGAAAAAAAGGCACCAAAGGTGACTTTAGTGTTCTGTCTGAGAAATGAGATAGGAAAGAATGTGAGAGGTGCATGTTTTGGGGAGAAAATCAGGTTATAAAGTTGGACAGATCAGGTTAAGATGCCTATTGGATATCAAAGTGTAGGAGTTGAGTAGACCGTTGGATATTTAAATCTGTGATTTAGGGGAGATATTTGGGTTGTCCTTCTTGTAAGGTCGTAGGGCAGAATCAGTTTTGTCTTTCATTATATTCCCCATGTTTCATTTGTTTGTGTTACTGGAAGACCACCTAGGCTGTTTTATCTTTAGGTACCTGAGTTTTCTAATAGGCCATAAGGTCCTTGAGGGCAGAGAATAGGTCTCATTCGTTTGCCTTTCATAGATTACTAATACTCAATAAATGTCTGTTAATTTGTGTTAAGTAATTACATATCTACAGCAACTTTTTATTTTATTTAGTCATGACATACAGCCTGAGTGATATTTTTAAACACAGGTGAAAATGCCTTCTAGTAGCTTAAAGACAGCACAGAAGTTTTCCTATCTGATTGCTATTTGGAAGGTTTTTAAATATTAGGGTTTTTTTTGTTTTTTTGAGACAAAGTCTCTCTCACTCTGTCAGCCAGTCTGGAGTACAGTGTCACAATCATGGCTCATATCCCCCAACTCCTAGGCTCAAGCAATCCTTCTGTCTCAGCCTCCTGAGTAGCTGGGACTACAGGTGTAAGCTACCACGCCTGGCTAATTTTTCTTATTTTATTTTATTTTTCAGAAACGAGGTCTCGCTTTGTTGTCCAGACTGGATATATTAGGTAGTTTGTGCACACAAAAAAGAATATTCAACAAAAAAAATTAGCATCCCTTTTACTCTGTCTCTGAGTCCCTGGTTTCTATCCCTAGATGCAGGTAGTTACTATTTCTGGACTATCCCCCTATATGTAGTCCATGAAGTATATATGTGCATGTCATCTATTATTATTTTTATTTTATTTTATTTATTTATTTATTTTTGAGTTGGAGTCTCACTCTGTCGCCCAGACTGGAGTGCAGTGGCCGCTCCCGGCCACCGCAGCCTCGACCTGCTGGGCTCCGGAGAGCCTTCCGCCTCAGCCTTCCAAGTAGCTGGAACTACAGGTGCGCGCTACCACACCCAGCTAATTTTTTTGATTTATTGTAGAGATGAGGTCTCACCAAGTTGCCCAGGTGGGCCTCGAACCCGTGGGCTCAGGCAATCCACTCACCTTAGCCTCCCAAGGCGCGGGATTACAGGCTGATCCACTGAGCCCGGCTCACCTATTATTTTTTACATGAGCCATCACATACTGGTGCTTTCCCATACTGAAACTGCACTGGCAGTGTAAGTGGCACCACTCTGTGTGGCTTTAACAAGTATTCCTCATCCAGACCACTACTGGCATTTCCTGGGGTGAGTTCAGGGATTCTAGAGGGCTTGTATAATGTGGACTTGTTTAGTATGATGGAGCTTTTTTTAGGAAGCAGTACAGCTTAGAGATTTCTCCATATTTAGTGCATTGAAATCTGTAAAGTTTGAAAGAATTCACAATACACTTAAGGATTCACTTCCCTCATAAGCACTATTTATTTATAATGTTTTCTGGTTACTTAGCCTCCTCATTTATTTAATGGGATAAATCATTTTCAGATCATTTTTGTTGAATGCCTGGTAAATGCACAGAACTTTAAAAAAATGAACTGGGAGACTACACAGAGTTTGGAGAAAAACTTAACTCGATTCTGCATACAAATCTAATATTTTACAATTGGAAAGATTTCTGAGAATTCTTGGTTATTTTGGCTGTATTTCTTGAAGACTGTTTTCACTTTCTTGTCATTAGAATTAAAAGATTGAGAGTTATTTTAATGATTTAAAATATTTTTAGATGTACTTCATGTCTTTGAGTCTCAGAAATAAAATGCCAATAAGTTGTAATGTTTTCTTTCATTACTTGGAATCATTCTCATATTTTAGAAAAATGTTGTCCCTAAGAATTAACTTTATAGTCATATATTAACTATTCATTCTATAGTTTATTATATCTATTATTATAACCCTGGTCTTTTTAATGAGTTTTTTTCAGTAGCCATATAAAATATTAAGATGATATTATCCGCTATTTATAATGCATCAAGAAACAGAATGACTTGCTCAGAGAAGTTGCATAGTTGTTTGGAGTTAGAATTTGTTGCCTACTCTTTTGGTTTCTAAAACAGGTATCTCTGTAAATCCAGTATACTGTGTATTCAGAAACATACATCTACTCCTTAATCCTGAAAATAAATTACTCTACTTCTGAAAATTAATCTAGGCAGAAACATTAATAAAGATCCTGTTTTTGGAGTTTCCAGATTTGGCTGATAAAGATACATGTTAAATTTGAATTTCAGATAAATGATTTTTTTTTTAAGTAAAAACATGTCCCATACAGTATTTAGGACATATTTACTAAAAACAATTATTCATTGTTTATCTGAAATTCTAATTTAGCTAGGTATGCTGTATTTTATCTGGCAGTCCCAGCTTATTTTCCACTACAGGCCAAGTATCTTTTTTCCAAATGCTAGGGACCAGAAGTTTTTTAGATTTTGAATTTTCAGATTTGAGAATATTTGCATTTGTATTTATCCATTGAGCATCTCTAATCTGAGAATCTGAAATTCTCCAATGAGCATTTCCTTTGAGAGCATGTCAAAAAGTTTCAGACTTTGGAGCATTTCAGAGTTTCAGATTAGAGATGCTCAACTTGTATTACAATGGGAAAAATCTATAATATGTTAGTTATTAACCCCAGGCCTTTTACCAGTTTCCTATAACAAAAATAAACCACAGTAAAAACATTCATATGTAAATAACAGACTGCATATTGGCTGTAAATGCATAAAATGTCATTTCCTGATCAACAGACATTTAATAATGTTAACAACAAACAGATGTTTGTACTGGCGCTATGGTGGCTTTCCTAAGCACTGTTGACATTCAGAACCTGTATCTCCTTTACTGACACTCAGTGTCCTTCACAAAATTTGTACAGTTAATTTTGACATTTTACCTATTGTATTTGAAATGTAACATGAAAACTTTTTTCTCAAATCTTTTTGATTAAAAATGTTGTTCTGAGGTTGTAAATATAAAGTTTTCCTTTAGTAACATGAACCAAAAGAAGGTTTGAGAAGTATGTATGTTCCGTGAGGTTTGAGTATTTCAAACCAAGAGACGTTGGATGGGGAAAATATTAATGGGCACCTGCCTTGTGGGTGTGGCTCTGTGTTTTTCCCAATGGTATTGCTCTTTCAGGTTCTAGGTGATAAACATGGGAACGCTTTGTGGCTTAATGAAAGAGAGTGCTCAATTCAGAGACGAAATCAGAAGGTGGTGGAGGAAGCACCAAGGTAAGAGCCTCTCACAAGGAACAGTATACATTGGTCTGCTTTTTTTGCCTTCATTTTGTTTGTTTTGGGGAAAGATTGTTTAATATTCATGTACTCTATTAATGCATATTTTTATAGTTAAGAATTTGTCATTTGATTTTCCTCATTACTTTAGTGCCTGAAAGTGAGTGCATACTTGAAAAAGAAGTGAGTTTTTATTAGAGGAAAAAGTTGAGTAGACAAATAACTGTGATTTCCACAGGCTTCTAAGTAGTTTAGAAGCTGTTGGTGTTTCATAGAATTTCTGGGACATATGCCTTCTAGGGTATCGTGTTACCAAAGTTTTCCTGAAATTGATCCTGAATTGATCCTACCATGAAATGGCTTCTGGGGTGTGGTTCTTGGAAATGCCTTGGTTGATCAAAGACACTTTGGGTACTTCTCTAGGCCACCTTTCATGAGTTTGGGAGCAATTTCAGCGAGTCTCATTTCTAATTTGATGCCAGGTTGGTATTTGTCTGTTCTCTTTGTCCTTAAAAATCCTCAGTTGAGTGTACATAGTTAGTTTTAATTACCAGGCACTAAGAAATAAAGCCAATTGTAGCTTGAATCAGCATACCTAGCATGTCTTGCTACAATGTGCATATAGTTTCTGGAACTACAGGCATGTGCCACCACACCCAGCTAATTTTTTTTTTTTTTTGAGTTGGAGTCTCACTCAGTTGCCCAGACTGGAGTGCAGTGGCCGCTCCTGGCCACCGCAGCCTCGACCTGCTGGGCTCCGGCAATCCTTCCGCCTCAGCCTTCCAAGTAGCTGGAACTACAGGCATGCGCTACCACGCCCGGCTAATTTTTACCATTACTCTGTAATTCAAAATTCACAGCCAGGCACAGTGGCTCACACCTGTAATCCCAGCACTTTGGGAAGAAAAGGTGAGAGGCTTGCCTGAGCCCAGGGGTTTAAGACCAGCCTGGGCAACTTGGTGAA
>CAUYQG010160783.1:0-12857 GCA_963574415.1 Tarsius wallacei | reverse complement strand
ATTGCTGTTATCTCAGTTATCAGCTCCTTCCTAGTTTCTTCTTGACTCTCCTCAATTCTTTTTAATCTCTCTATTAATGTCTTGATATCTAGATTTGTAGTTTGAGACCAGTCATTCTGAGGGCTCTTCATTGTTTGCATTCCAAAGTCAGTTTTCTCAGTGTCTGCCTTCCCAGAGGTCTGGGAGAGACCCATATTCTTCTTTTGGTTTTTCTTCATTTGTGTAGATTTCTCTCTCTCTTCCCCTTTCCTTCCCCTTCTTTAATTCTGTTTTTCAGGGAAGGTGGGGTTGCTTTTGCTTCGCTTGTGCAATCTCCTGTTCTTCCTTATGAGGGTCCTCTGGCTTTGTTCACTTTTGAGGTTGGAGTGTGGGCTGCGGGCTGTAATTTTTGCAGTTTTGAAGTTTAATTGAGGGGGAAGCTGTGATTCAGAATCTATATGCCTATTCCAGCATCCACCTATTGGTGTATGAGCCCACTGGAACCTATTTCCCACCATCTTACAATCTTTCTGTGCAGCAGAATGTAGGTTTGGTCCCTGGAACAATAGGAGGGACAAAAGAGGAAAATAATGGAGGAAGGGAGGGGTCAATAGGAAGTTAGAAAGAGAGAAGAGTGAGAGAGAGGACAGACATACATACCAACTAAGACGTGAATAAGAGACACAAGGCTGGAGAGAAGTGAATAAAAACAATTCCCTAAAGAATACTTGTAGCTATACAAAGGTGAACCAAAAAAATCATGTCTTTTGATGCGTTTTGCCTAACACAAACAGATAGTGTAAGTCAATAAGCAAACAGAAGTGAGAAAAACAAACAAAGTGATAAAATCAAAAGTCAAAGTAAGAAATCAGACTAGCTCTGGGATCTTTCCTGAGTGTCCAAAGTCTGTTCATCTCTTCTCTTTGGCCTCTCCCCTTATTTTCATTGCAGACAACCACATTTACTGCAGGTTGGTTTTCTTCTTTTGGGCTGCAACCTGGGATGTTTGCTGCTTAGATCCCAGGGGAGTGGCTTTGTCTTCTGTTTAGTGACAGTTACCTTGGGAACTGAGGTGGAGGCTGCTGGTAGGTGGGCGGGGCAATGCAAGTCTCTGCCTGGAGAATGGCCAAAGTGGTAGTTTCACTTTCGCGGATCCTTTTTTTCTGCACGTTTGGGTCCCTGGGCAATCCACTATGATGGACTGTGGTGGCATGGGAGGCACCAGGTATCAGCTGCACAGCTGGGCATTCTATCCAGGGCACTACCAGTGGGCTGGGGTGGAGGCGGGCGTCGTGAGTTCCCTCCTGTGGAACTGAGAGCCTCCAAACAGCTCCTCCTAGTGATATGCACTTCCTTTACCCAGAGCTCTGGATTTTAGAGCTCCAAAGCTCCAAAGGGCAGGTGGTGAGCGGCAAAAGTGGCCCTGGATTGCTCACAGCATATTTCAGTCAGAAATGGAATCAGTTTCTCTGAGGGGTGGGTGTCCAGGGCCTCCCAGGGTGACCAGAGGCTTGGTCTGGGTAAGAAGATGTAGGCAGGGAGGGAGCTGAGACCCGAGATTTCCCACCTGCGAGGGAGCACCCGGGGGCCCAATAGCTGGCCCTGCATGGGACCAAGGGTCCCGAGCCTCGGACCAATGTGGGGCCTCGGACCAATGCGGGGCCTCGGACCAATGTGGCTGGCGGTGGGCAAGGGGGTGCGGGAAGGAAAGCAAAAGTCTTTTTGGGTAACTCACATTCAGAGAATCTCACAATTCCACCTATGCCATCGCCATCTTACCCAGAACCCGTCAATCATCTTTTGCTCCCAGAAATCTATGGCAAATGCTTCTGGGAGCAAAAAGAAAGGAGTGTTCATAGTGTCTAACTTATTCATCCAAGTTAGTCCCAACCCTCTTCTCACTGTGCTCATTGTACCATCTTTGGGCAAACACAGGAGAAAGACAAGGACCAGGAAAGCTGCATGCAAAATGTTGAGGATCAGTCTACTTCTAGGTCATCAGTGAGTTATCTGCACATGGAAAGCCACCAAGGCAGTAAGTACCTAAAGGTCCTATTAGATGTGAGAGATGCCAAGAGTTCCAAGGCCTCAGAAAAGGACAAACTCATGCAGTTTGTAGATGCAGGTAAATCAATAGGTTTCATGGAAGGTGGGATCAACTCTGGTGTCACTTCTTTTTTAGCTCTGTAACACTGTTTGCTATTTGAACCACATTAAGTTTCCATTTCCTCATCCATGAAAGCAGTAGTGTAATACTTGCAGAGCTAAATGTCTAAGGTTGTGTAGAAATCACTGAGTTAGCTCATCTTAAAGCTCTTTGAAAATCATAAATATCAGCATGAATGTAAATGATTATTACTTATGGAGATATCAAGAAAGGTCAGTAGGCTTTGAATATGCAAAACAACAGACAAGATTGTATTGAAAGCACAAACCTGTGGGGTGAAAATAAATCTCTCAATGTGCCGAATTTGGGAGTAAGGTGTCTTAATAGGTGATGAAAGGAAGATGATGTAATGGAAGGGAAATTTATGGGGGATCTTGATTTTGTTTTGGGGTGAGTGTGTATGTGTGTGTGTTTTCCATTTGCTCTCTCAACTCCACTATAAGTCTGTCAATGAGAGGCAACCTCATTAGAGATACAGAAGACCAGTTTTTGTCCCATTGGCATGAACATGGGCTCACTATTACTTAGTAAAGGAATTGCTCTGAATCTTATATCAGGTCTGGTTATTCAGTCCAGACCTATTTACAAAAACAAATGTAGAAGAGATATAGTGGATTTTCCATCCTTGAATAGGTGTTTTGTCAAAGACCCAAACCAATGGCATAACAGTTCAAATGATTTTCCAAATCCAATCTGGGTTTTTCCACTAGTATTCATTTTTTCCTCATGCATATGACTACCAATTCAAATAAATGTATTGAAAAAGACTTCCCAAACAGAAGAAATTCTGCCTGAAGGCTGAACAAACAACAACTCATACTTTATTATAGGGTAAAAGAAGAAAAGCTACAAAGTTTATTATATATATATACATATATGTATATATGTGTGTATATATGCATACATATATATACTCACATGAGGGAGATACTTCTGTGGCACAATAACTGCTAGTATATTTTAAAAGAAATTTAGTTTGCTATTGATGAAAAAGACAAGAAAGAGAAATGTGTGTTTGCATGAGTATGCATATATGTCTCTGAATTTTTTTCTGGTGTGTGTGTTCAACAATGGGAGAAAAAAAAGAAGTAGGTATCAGTTTCTGAATCCAGTGATTTTTAGAAAGTAGAGAAACGTCTTTAAGATAAAAACAGCACACTTGTTATTTCTTGTAAACCCTCTGGTCAGCACATGAGCAAGTAGTCATTTAACAAATATACAAGGCAGCCTAGCCTAGCAGAATAAGTGTCATGAGAATGCAAGTAGAATATCTAGTTGAGAACATTGGTTAATCATTAAATCTCTGATAGTCAATTTCCTTATCCATGAAATCACTTGGGCAGTTCCTACACTGTTACCTATCCTAAGGTTATTTCAAAGCTCAAATGAGATATTGCATAAAAGCATTTGTAAATTGATAACAGATATTCAGCTTTCCAATGAGTTGTTATTTCTGGGTATGTCTTCATTCACTTAAATTCTGCTCACAACCATGTCACACAAACCTGCTCCTTAGAAGCTAAAATGTTAGAGATAATAGTTCAATAAAGGTATCATCTGCCATTAGGTAATTGTGGTAGCCAGCTTACAAGATGGCACCCATTAATCCCTGCATTCCACATTGGAGTAGTGGTTGGTCTCTGTGATCAGTGTGTTATGGTGGAAGCGATGGTACTTCACTTCCAACATTATGTTAGAAAAGACATTTAGACCTTGTCAGAAATGTTCTTCACTTAACCCCTGATCTTGGAAGCAGGACATGAAAGTTGTTTATAAAAAAATGATAACAGCCAGAGCCAGCTGAGTGTGGAGGCTCACACTTGTAATCCCAGCACTTTGGGAGGCTGAGGCAAGAGGATTGCCCGAACCCAGGGGTACAAGACCAGCCTGGGCAACTTGGCAAGACCTCATCTCTACAATAAATTAAAATCAAAAAATTTGCCTGGCATGGTGGCATGTGTCTCTAGTCCCAGATACTTGGAAGGCTGAGAGGGAAGGATCACCTGAACCTAGCAGGTCAAGGCTGTGGTGGCCATAAGCATGCCACTGCACTCCAACCTGGCTGACAGAGTGAGATTTCAACTCAAACAAAAACAAAACAAAAATTAGCCAGTGATTGCTGAGGCCTTACTGTGTGTCCAGTCTTGTACTAAGCACTTTGCAGAAATCGCCACATTAAAGCCTCACATAAACTTGTACAGACACAGTGAAAGTGACATTAAGTTTCCCTGTGTTTCTGCATGCTCTGTCTATTAGATCTTAGCATTGAATATATTTTATAACACAAAAAGAGGGTTTCTGTTCAGAACTATGGCCCTTTTTCGACAAGGGCCTGTTCAGCTGCTAAGGAATTAGCTCCAGGCATATAGTGTCTTGCCTCTTTCTTTCCTCCACACATTTTTCCTCTACTGATGTGTAAGAAGCAAAAGTGAAAATCATGGCCATAAAGCATAAGTATGCAAGAATTGTATTGCTTTTCATGAAAGGTCTGTTTGTTTCAGTGGGGATGCTAGAGTGTCAGAGGAATGTTTGAGATGCAGTTTGAGCCTTCCAGAAAAGCCTTCCTTAGGATAGTTCTAAAATGGAAAAATAAAACAGTAATGTTGTGTTTTGGAACAGAGGTGTGCATGTGCACACACAAGTACACACAATATTTTTCTTCTCTCCTTTATGACGGAAGGATGTGTATATATGTGTGTGTGAGCAGAGGAAGATTTATTATATAGATAGTAGATGGGTCATACTTCAAGGGGAGTTGTTCCAAGAGGTGCCTCTTCAAACTTCATTTCTCAATTAAATGGGGATAGAAGAATTATGGGCATTAATCCTCTTTGAGCTGAGACAGTGATTAAAACAAAAACATATTTCACCTAGTCAGTAACCCTAGGAATCCATGAGTCCTGAGTTGCTCAGATCAAATTTATTTTAAGAGCTCACTGAAATGTTTAAGCTTCTCTTGATTAGATGTTATAATGATCAGACAAAGAAGTACAATGAGCTAAACTTTGCTAAGGGCTTGATAACATTACCAACCTGGTTTATTCTCAGATGTGGGGCAGTTTCATTAATTTATTCATTTTAATTTGGAAAATTATTTGCTCTAGAAAAAGAGTTACATGAGGGCTAATATTCAGTTTGTTTTTCATGTTCTTTAAATGCCAATGATGTGTATTAGTTTAGAGAGCCTGCCCTCTCATGGATTCCCCATCCTGTGATATATGATATAATTACAATAGCAATTGATCTTTGACCAACGAGGTTGGTAAAATGGAATGGAAGTTGCTTTTCATGTGCCAAGTTTACAGTTAAGGACATGAAGAGCTTTACTCAGGCTAGGAGATTGGCTCACAGAGTTCTGTCTAACCTGAGATATTGATTGCTTGCCTTTTATAGTCATCATGTTCACCCACCTGAACATCAAAAAAAGGGATGTGGACAAGCCCAAATGACTCCTCTTAATAAGATGGTTAGGCACTATCAGAGAGACAGAAGAGGTAGGAGGAGAGCATGTCCCGATGATTTGGTTTTGGTAGCTTATGAAGGAACTGTTGTAATACTCACTATAGGTAAAAATGATTGAAAGTTTTCTAGATTCACAATAGGATCCTGTAAGTTAGAAGGCTGCACTCTGCTACAAGACCTTTCTGAGCCTCTGCTTCCTTCATTCTAAAATGGAGTTAATAATTTTTTTTTAAAAGCTACACTCCTTAGGATATTTGTAAAGAATTCATAATCATTAGAGCAAGAAAGGACCTAAGTAAGAGGTCATCTAGGTGTCTTCTCTCATTTTAGGTCAGCTTGAAGGAAATTTGAATTGCATCATTATGGCTTCAGTAGTAAAACCCTTCAAGCATAGTAAACTGAAAATTCTTTCAGCTTTAGAAAGGTTGAGACTTGTTAATCATTTATACCTAAGAGGTGATGCTTTTTGTCAATTCTTTTTTTTATACTTGCTTAAGCTAGAGAAATTTTGGAAATATTCAGCACCTAAGGGGAATGGGACTCAGTGGATAGAGGAGTGAGGATAAGTGGACCACGCTGATAAATGACACTTCTGGTATGTACCAATTAGTGACTGAGTGGGTATGATGCCTGTATCTTCCATTGTCCTTACATGAACTTCATTGAGCCATTCCATCAAGATATTCTGTACATTTCATTGAATATTAATACATCTAACTAGACCACCCATCATGCAAAGGAGCAAGCCAGTGTTGAATAAATGCTGTGCTGCTCCATGGAGCTATGTATATGTCAAGAAAAGTTCATAAAACATACCCAATAACAGTAACAAAATATAAAGGGTGAAGTTAAAGAAAAGTAGTGAAAGTAGAATTTTTTTTTTTTGAGTTGGTGTCTCACTCCGTGGCCCAGACTGGAGTGCAGTGGCCGCTCCCGGCCACCGCAGCCTCGACCTGCTGGGCTCCGGCAATCCTTCCGCCTCAGCCTTCCGAGTAGCCGGAACTACAGGCGTGCGCCACCACGCCCGGCTAATTTTTTGATTTATTGTAGAGAGGAGGTTTCGCCTGCCCAGGCGGGTCTCGAACCCGCGGGCTCAGGCAATCCACTCACCTCAGCCTCCCAAGGCACGGGATTACAGGCTGAGCCACCGAGCCTGGCTTTTCTCTCCTCTTTAAGAGTCCCTAGTGTCTGCTGTTCCCATCCTTATGCCCCTATGTATCCAATGTTTAGCTCCCACTCATAAGTGAAAATATGTGGCATTCAGTTTTATGCTTCTGTGTTCATTTGCTTAGAATGGCCTCCAGCTGCATCCAAGTTGCTGCAAAGGACATGCTTTTGTGCTGTTTTATGGCTATGTGGTATTCCATGGTGTGTGTGCACTACAGTTTCTTTATCCAATCCACCACTGATGGGCACCTAGGTTGGTTCCATGTTTTTCACTCAATACTACTGCAATAAATATACAAGTGTTGGTGTCTTTTTGGTAAAACAATTTATGCTTCCTTGGGTATATACCCAGTAGTGGGATTGCTGGGTCAAATGATAAATCTATTTTTAGTTATTTGAGAAATCACAAACTGCTTTCCACAGAGGCTGAACTAGCTTACATTCCCACCAACAGTATATAAGTGCTCCCCTTTTTATTTTGAATTATCCTTCCTGTTTTCAAAATTATACTTGATTCACTTAAATTTCTGTGTTTTTAAGTACAAGGGCCTCCCTCCTGTGGACACTAAAACAATTTCTGGAAATGTGTAAGAGGTGGCATTGGTTTATAGTCATCAGAAAAAGAAAATGGAAAAAAAAAAAGTAAGAAAGAAAAGAAAAAGAAAAAAAAATCCACCAGGCGTGGTGACTCACATCTGTAATCCCAGCAGGGGAGGCTGAGGGAGGAGGACTGCTTAAGCCCAGGAGTTCAAAACCAGCCTAGACAATACAATAAGACCTCGTCTCTACAAAAAAAATTTTAAAAATTAGCTGGGTGTGGTGGTATGTGCCTATAGTGCCAGCTACTCAGGAGACTGAAGCA
Source organism: Tarsius wallacei (assembly GCA_963574415.1). Classification (NCBI taxonomy): domain Eukaryota; kingdom Metazoa; phylum Chordata; class Mammalia; order Primates; family Tarsiidae; genus Tarsius; species Tarsius wallacei. The sequence goes on along the minus strand of CAUYQG010160783.1, from coordinate 5,220 downwards.
GAAGGATCACCTGAGCCCAAGAGGTCGAGGCTGCAGTGAGCCATGATTGTGCCACTGTACTCCTCCAGCAAGAGTGACAGAGTGCTCCCAACTTAAAAAAAAAAAAAAAAGGAAGACCAAGAAAAAGAGAATCCATAGAATAGATGATAAGAACAGAAACGTGATATTCTTCTATCTAATGGAAAATTCTCCTTTCCTTCCTGCATACAGATATTTTTAGTGAACAGCAAATGTGATCTTTCCAAAAATTCTGAGAATATAGCCTTATTTCCACAATAATACAAGAATATACTACATGCATTGCTTATAATGGCAAAAAACACTAAAAGCAATCCAAATGTTTACTAATGGTAGAATGAATCCTCTGTGGCAAGTTATACAGTGGAAGATCACACAGCAGTAAAGGTAAACTTGAACTCTATACAGCAACATGGACAAACCTCAAAAACACAACTTGAAAACTGTAAGCAAGCCACAGAAACACAATATAGCTTGATTCCATTTACCAAAATGTAAAACCTGGGAAATATGAAGCAATCGAAAACACAGCAGAGAGTGAGAGGTTCTGGCATAGGGAGGGATACAACTGAGTAAAAGCACACAGAGATTTAAGAATTATGCATAATGTTGTATTTCTCATGTGGAGTACAGTTTTTTCACTAATCTTGAAAGTGTACATACATACAAGTTTGTATCTCCTTCTCTATGTATGAATAATTCATAATTTCGAAGTGTTTAAAAATTTGAAATAATTAAAATTATTACATTAAAATTAAGTATTTATAATAAATAATACAAAAAAGAAAGTCTTTTCACTGGATTCTGCCCAATCTCTTGAATTTGCTACTAGAAGGAAAGCTAGGTGGCAACAACACACTGCGGATAGCAGAGTGGGAAGGTGGACACCACATGGGTACCAAGGCACCAAATTAAACAACCTAAGGCCATCCCTACCTCAGGACTTCTGCTTATGTAGGATAATAAATGCCATTATTATTTACACCATTTTGAAATAGACTTCCTGCTTATTTGCACTCCTTTATGATTTGATCTACCTCTACAGTTTCATAATACCCCATTATTGATGTTTCATCACAAATATCATAATGGGATTATTTTTGTAATTGTTTGTTTAATATGTCTGATCTATCTGGCTGTAAGTTTCTTGAGACCAAAGACTGTGTCTATCATAATTTCAGCAGTAACTGTAATGCCTGGTACATAGTAAGGTCTCAATAAATCATTCTAGAAAAAAATGAATAACCTTATTCATCTAATCCCCTACTTGTGAATACTTACATAGTTTCCAATTTTTAATTGTTTCAACAAGGCTACAATAAACATTACTGTACATGTGTTCTCCACATATACAGAAAACTTCTCTAGGGTAAACACTTAAAGGTGGAAATACTGGGTCCTAAGTTGCATGTATTTCCAATTTTTCTAAGTGCTTTCAAATTTCTCACAAAGAGGTTATACCAATTTATCCTCCCACCAGCAGTGTCTGAGTTCCTATTTCTTTATATTTCTTGTTGACACATCATATTATCAAACCTATAAATTTTTGCATATCTGATAAGAAATAGTAACCTATTTTGATTTGCATTCCTCTTATTACTAGGATAAGCATTTTCTTATGTTTAGCCATCCACATTTTTACTTTAAAAGCACCAGTTCATTTTCTTGGCTCATTTTTCTTGGGTTGTTCATACTTTCCATATGATTCTTCATTATTCTAGAGACAGTTCTTTTCTAATACATCTTCACACATGCACACACACAGATATATATATACCTATATTATAGGTACATACATACAGAGAAAGAGTGCACACAAATATCTTCTCTCTCTGGCTTGCTTTTAACTGTTATGGTGTCTTTTGTCATAATTTTGTGGTCAAATTGATTAATATGGTAGGCTCAGTCTCAATAGTAATCCCAGCACTTTGGGAGGCCAAGGCGAGTGGATTGCCTGAGCCTGCATGTTCGAGACCAGCCCGGGTAACTTGGCGAGACCTCGTCTCTACAGTAAATCAAAAATTAGCTGGGTGTGGTAGTGCACGCCTGTAGTTCCAGCTACTTGGAAGGCTGAAGCAGAAGGATCGCTGGAGCCCAGCAGGTCGACGCTGGAGTGGCCGTGAGTATGCCACTGCACTCCAGCCTGGGCGACAGAGTGAGACTCCAACTCAAAAAATTGATTAATATTTCTCCTTATAGACTGTTTTTACATTTTATACAAGAAGTTCTTCTCTACCCCAATATCATAACCATTCACTCTATACAACAATACAATTTGCGGTTTTGATATATAACACTGAACCACAGTCAGTAAATGTAGGTTAGCTGCTGTTGATATTACTGCTTTTACTTTTCTATCCTTACCACTCTAGCAAAAATGCTCTCTAAAGAGCATCAGCAATTTCTCATTGCCAGATCCCACAGCCTCTTCTCGGGCTATTTCCTGCTCAATCTCCTGTGAGCATTTATACAATGTGTCCAGCCCCCTTCTTCCTGAAAATCTCTTTCCTGTGGTTTCTATGATAGCATACTATTGTGGGTTTGGTCCTATGCATTGCTCTTCCCTTCTCAGTTTAATTCACTGATCCTTCTTCCTCAGTACGTCATTAAAAATAGACATTTTCCACTTATACTTTCCATGAATGTGACCTTATCTATTGACCTATTGGCCTTAAATGCCACCTTGTTGAAAACAAAAACTAACAAATCAATACGTCTGCCCTTCACTTACAAACAGCCTATCTCAAACACCACATGTCCAAATTTAAATTAATTATTTCCTCCTCAAAATCCAAGCTTCCTCTAGTATACCACACTTGGTTACTCACACTACCTATCATTCAAGATAAGGTTTTTAAGACTTCTGTTTCCTCTGTCTCTCAAGACCCCAAATCCAATCATTTGCCAGATACTGTTGATTCTACCTTAAAATATCTCAAATCCATCTCCTCTTTTCCATTTCCACTGCTCTATATCAAAGTCACTGTACCCTGCCTGCTAACTTTCACTCCTTCTACATCGCCATCAGCTCTTTCTAAAGCATTATATAGAAAAACGTACTTTCTTTTCGTCTACATTACATTTCACTTCTGACACCAAACATATGAAGGTTTTTCCCACACCAACCAATTTCCCAACTCTCCAGATACCAACTGAGTGTCCTATAATTCAATTATTACACTAACCACCTGAAGTTACTACAGGTAAAGGGTTCAGTCCCATAAGACCAAACTCCATTTCAAGATGCCATCATAGGAAGTGGGTTCCAGGTTCCCACACTTCCATCCAACTTGGATACAAATCAGTAGTTCCCACTCCTCCCTCCTCAGGTTCGATCATTTCCTTCGATGGCTCACAGAACTCAGGGAAGCACTTACATTTTGCTATTTATTATAAAGGGCATAATAAAGGTTATAGATGAAGAGGTACATAAAGCGAGGTCCAGAAAGGCCCCAAGCGCAGGAGCTTCCATCCCCATAGAGTTGGGGTACACTACCCTCCCCAGAGACAGATATATTCACAAACCCAGAAGCTCTCCAAACCCCATTCTTTAGGGATTATTATGGAGGTTTCATCAAATAGGCATAATCAATTATCAACTCAATCTCCAGTTCCTTTCTCTTCCCCAGAGGATTGGATGGGGCTGAAAGTTCCAAGCTTCTAATCATGGGTTGGTCTTTCTGGTAACTAGCTCCCATTCAGGAGACCACCAAGGGTCACCTCATCAGGACAAATCACTCAGGAAATTCCAAGGGATTTAGGAGCTCTGTATAAGACTTCCACATCACCTCCATCACTCAGGGAATTACAAGCGTTTTATGAACTGTGTTGGAAACTGGGATCAAAGACCAAACACTAGAACAAAAGATGGTCCTAGCACTCTAACACTTAGGAGATTGCAAGGGTTTTTGGAGGTCTGTGTCAGACACTGAGGACAGAAGTAATATATATATTTCTTTATTTCACAGCATATATTTAGTTATGACTATCATGTGTTCCTTCCAGGCATGATCAATGTTTTAGCCAGCAAGTTTTCAACAAATGATTACCAAAATAATTAAATAAAATTTGGCATTCTTTGTTCAAAAATCTAAGAGAATAATATAATCGTAGAAATTAAGAAGCCAACTGGGCTAGGCTCAGTTGCTCAGCCTGTCATCCCAGCACTTTGGAAGGCAGAAGCGAGTGGATTACCTGAGCCCGTGGGTTCGAGACCAGCCCAGGCAACTTAGCGAGACCTTGTCTCTATAATAAAAATTTAAAAAAATTAGCCGGGCGGGGCAGCGTAGTTACAGCTACTTGGAAGGTTGAGATGGAAGGATCGCTGGAGCCCAGCAGGTCGATGCTGGGGTGGCCGTGAGCATGCCACTGCACTCCAGCCTGGGCGACAGAGTGAGACTCCAACTAAAAAAAAAAAAAGCCAGATGGGTACCCCAACCCTAAACTTAGTAAACTTACTTGAACCAAAAATTATATGACAGGTAGAAATCCAAAGCTAGCCCCAAGATTTCTGCTAATTCTCCAAAGCTTAAGTTTTCATGGTCCTACATGCTTCTAGCTCCTGTAATGATAGTGTTGTCTTTCTCATTCCAGATGCCAAATTCAATCCTTCTCCAAAAACACTTCTCTTACATCAAGGATTTCATGAGCTTAGCCAACTTTACTGAACATCAGGGATGGTAGCAAGAGACTCTTAGTGGACATACAGCCTCCCATCACCTTATTCCCTTCCCCCATACCCCCAACTCCTAGTCCAGAACAGAGGAGCCTTCTATTTGTCTCATTCATAGCTCCCATATAATTTTCTCTTCCTCTCTTGAGTTTTCAAAGTGTTTATTCAAAAAAGTATATAATGATACCCCTAAAAGGAATTCTAACAACTTTTTTCAAATTCCTTATATCATAAATATCATTTAGAATGCTTACATATACCAGACACATCACTAAAATACCTATGAAATAGGTATCATTAATATTTAAGGAGATAGCCGGGCTCGGTGGCTCAGCCTGTAATCCCGCGCTTTGGGAGGCCGAGGTGAGCGGATTGCCTGAGCCCATGGATTCGAGACCTGCCTGGGCAACTTGGCGAGACCTCATCTCTACAATAAAATCAAAAAATTAGCCGGGCGTGGTAGCGCGCACCTGTAGTAGTTCCAGCTACTTGGAAGGCTGAGGCGGAAGGATCGCCGGAGCCCAGCGGGT